>PVLA01008119.1:0-60105 GCA_004027455.1 Hydrochoerus hydrochaeris
TTCTTCTTCTTCTTCTTCTTCTTCTTCTTCTTCTTCTTCTTCTTCTTCTTCTTCTTCTTCTTCTTCTTCTTCTTCTTCTTCTTCTTCTTCTTCTTCTTCCCCTTCTCCTTCCCCTTCCCCTCCTCCTTCTCTTCCTTCTTCTTTCTTGATTTTTCTTGCAGACAAACTCTTGCTATGTAGCACAGGTTGACCTTGAACTCGCTTATGTAGCCCAGACTGGCCCCGAACTCACAGTGATTCTCCTGCCTCAGCCTCCCAAGCCTCCTGAGTACTGGCATTACAGGTGTGCCCAACCATACCCGGCACTAAACACTTAATACCACATGGCATTATTATTATTATTATTATTACCAGGAATTAAACTCATGACCTCATACTTGTCAGGCAGATGTTGTGCCAGTGGCCTATATCCTTGGCCCTACATGGCATTATTACAGGTAAACAGTTACGGAAAAGTCCTCTAAACTGTCCTTGTGTTGACTTTTTCCTCCAGTTGTCAACTATATGAAATGTTTGAATCACATGTCATCTTTTTCTTGTTGCTTGGGACACTAGCAGTTTCAACTTATCTCAGATATTCTGAGCAAATAGCAAAATAATATGCATTTTATCATGTTACTTATGCTCTGCTTAGCATCAAAAAAAGATTTAAAGCAGTTATTTCAAGAACTGGTAAGATGAATCTTTCCAAACCTATCTGTATGAATAATTCCTATAAACACAATTGTAATTTACTTTTGATGTTTAGCATAAAATCAG
Organism: Hydrochoerus hydrochaeris; assembly: GCA_004027455.1. Taxonomy (NCBI): domain Eukaryota; kingdom Metazoa; phylum Chordata; class Mammalia; order Rodentia; family Hydrochaeridae; genus Hydrochoerus; species Hydrochoerus hydrochaeris. The sequence goes on from PVLA01008119.1 coordinate 760, forward strand.
TGATCTGTTCTGGTAAATATGCTTGTTCAAAGAGAAAACATGGTCACAAATTAGAATGCAACAAATTTTAAAATTAGTTTTGTTGCAGATAAAACTTAATGGCATTCTATAAAACTATTATTTTGTATGTAAAGAAGCACAACACTGTGATTAAGAGCAGGGTCTTGGGAGTTAGGGGCACACTTCTGCATCCTGACTATAACAGTTATTACCTGTGTGGTCTTGGGAAAATTAACCATTCTCTGCTTCAGTTGCCGCATCTGTGAAAGGTGGATAAATAATTGGTTTCTATCACACTATATCATAAGTAAGACTTTGTGGGATGAATCCACATGAAACTTTTACGGAAGGTTTTGTTGTTATGATTTGCATCTAGATGTCCCCTCAAAGCCTCATGCAGTCATGGGGGTGGGCTTCTAGGGTTTGTGATTGACTCATGAGATTAAGGGTGTGAGTGCTACACTCACCCTAGGGTGGGTAACCTGCATACAATATAAGGACAGAAAGAGGCTTTCCCTAGTTGCTTTTGGTGTCATCTGCCACCATAAGCTATTGCCCATCTGCCATGTGTTACTCAGCCTTAGAGCCAGCTGATTATGGACTGAAACCTCTGCAAATTGCAAGCTAAATAAACATTTCCCCCCTTTAACTTTGGGTATCAGGTATTTTGTTTCAGCAACTAGAAAAGACACTAAGACACTGGTATATAGTAAGTACTAATAAGTGTCAGCAATTTTCTTTGGCACAGCTCTGCAGCGTGAGGCTGGTATCTCTCAGCTACCTCACTCAGAACCGCTCTGTAAGGGAATGCTGACATTCCATGAGCTGCATGAGCTTTGCATGGGGAAGCTGCATTGGCTTCCAGGCCTCAGGTTCAGAGGGTGATGGCAAACTTCTGCTGTCTTTAGAGGCTCAAGAAAGATGTGGGAAGATGTCCTAGTAACAGCAACCCACTAGATGATCCATGCAAATCCAGCTTTCTGTCATCTTCATCTACTGTATGGTCAATTGGTGCACGACACAAAAGTCTAGACTAGAGAAAATAACACCTGAAAGAAATAAAATACAGTAAGTACCTGTGGAAGGAATTCTGCAACCAGAATTGTGAAAAGAATTAAGGTTTAGGGAGAGGGTATAGCTTGGCAAGCTTGAGGTTGTGAGTTTGATCCTGGTACCAAACAAACAAATAAATAAATAAATAAGAAAACTAAGTTTGTGAACTGAGATACCATTCTATCCTGTGCCAATGGTTTCTCATTTTTTAACCTCAAAACCTGGAGGAAAACATTTCAAATATATTTATTTGCAAATCATATACTTGTGCTCTTTAGTGCTTTAGTACATATAAACACATTCCAAATAATAAACTAATGAAAGGCAAAACAATTAGACAGTAGGTTTGAGTATTTTAAAGTGAGATTCAGCATCATCAGCTATGAATGCAAACCAACATTTCTAATAGTCTTGGCCATTTAAAGATATTTGGGCTAACTAGCCATTTGAATCATTGATTCTGCCTTGTTTCAGCGCTGGCAAAAACTCTACCTGTGAGGAGGGGCAGGATTCAGCCTGCCATTCTCTTGCCAATGGATTAGGCTGGCATTCTTTGAATGAACCTTAATGGAAGATTCTTGGCTGGAGTCTGTAAGCTCCTTGTCCACGATGTTTTCCTTGGTTAAAACCAGACTATATATTCTGCTTCCACCTTGCGGAGCCAGGCAATTTGTAGCACATCTTGTTCTCTGTGTGCTTGGGACAGGGTCCCCGGGAGCCGTAGTGGAGTGAAGGCTGTGTCTTGCCTGAAGTAACGTTCAAGACAGCTGCTGACACAGGATCGTGTGAGTGTGTTGCTGCCGATGGTTATACTGCATAGTGGTGCATCGCCTTTGCTTCTTTATAGAAAAACTAGTATCAAGGGGGCTCTCTAAGACGGTCTCCAGGCATCCCTTTACTTGGGGGACCACTCTCTGAGACTCAAAAGTCATTGTGGTTTCTGCCATTTCTCTGCCTTGGTATTCTGTGGTGGAGTGAACGAAACCCTTAGGTGTGCTCTGGATTTTATTTTTGAGGACTTATTTTACTCAGTTTCCACATGATGCTGTACCCCCTTCCTGTTCACAGATAATTTTCATATATTTCCTTCATTTGAATTTACCATTGATGAAAGGCAGGTAAAACACATTCAGTTCTAAGAATTTTAAAGATATAAGAGATCAGTGGGTCATGAGTAGAAATGTGAAATAATTACTCGAGTTCACACGGTTGGTAGGCAAAACTGGATTAGAACTTGTTTTTTGAAAGCAATAGCTTGCTGTTTCTGTTCCATCATATTAACTAATTTAAAAATAATATTTGTATCCATCTGAAATGAGAGCGATAAAACTGCATAGAAGTAATGATTCCAAGCAATCCTGGGAATGGTTTAAAAGGAAGTACATATATTAGAATATATAAGAATTACTTATTAAGCAGCACACAGTGGTGCATTCCTGTAGTCCCAGTATTCCGGGAGGTTGAGGCAAGAGGATTACAAAATTGAACCCAGCCTGGGAAAGTTAGCAACTTAGTAAGATCCTGTCTCAAAATAAAAAAATAAAAAAAGGACTGGGAATGTAGCTCAGTGCAAAGGCCCTGGGTTCAGTCCTCAGTACCATTAAAAAATCACATAACAACAATGTGGAGGAAGGAGGTTCACATTTATTGAGCAACTATTGTATCCTGTGTTCTTTGCACACGTTATTATCAACATTATTCACATTAGTCATGTAGTTCTTAAATTGGAGAGGAAGTTTTTACATATAAGGAAATTGAGGTTTAGAGATGTTAAATAATTTGTCTATAGTACATAGCTTTTTAAAAAGTACATGTTAGTAGTACAAAATAGTGATATTTGTTTTGGGAAATTGGTACATTAATATATCTTCATAATTTTCACTTCCTTTGTCCCATTTCTTCCCCCTTTCCCATTACCCTTTCCTATTTCTGAGTTTATTTATCAGCTCTTTCTATATTTTACCAGTTTTCTTGTTTACTTTTATTTCAGTTTCCTAATATAAGAGACAACATGCAATATTTTACTTTCTGAGTTTGGTTTATTTCACTTAACAAGATGGCCTTCAGTTCCATCCATTTTCCTGCAAGTGATGTGATTTCATTCTTGCTTATGGCTAAAATATAGCTCCGTGTGTCTCTCTCTATACCTATATCCCCATTGATGGGATGTAGGCTGTTTCCATAATTTAGCCCTTGTGAATTGTGACGCTATAAGCATGAGTACCCATGGACCACTGTAGTTTGCTGCCTTTCATTATTCCAGGCCTCTACTCAGTACTGGTATAGCAGGATCAAATGTAATTTCTAGTTTTAGTGTTTTGAGGAATCTCCCACAAGTTGCCATGGCAGTTGTATGAGTTTACATTCCTGCCTGCAATGTAGGAGGATTTCTTCCCCTACTGCATCCTCATAGCATTTATGTTCTTGATGGTGACTGTTCTGACTGGGGGAAGTTAGAACCTTAAAGTAGTTTCGATTTGTGTTTCCCTGATGGCCAAAGATATTGAACATTTTTTCATGTACTGACTATGTGTACTTCTTGTTTTGAGAAGTGTTTACTAAGTCACTTGTCCATTCTTTTGACTTTCGCTATTTTGGGGGCTTAGCTCTTTGGATTCTTTGTGTATTCTAGATATTAATTTAAAAAGATTAGCTAGCAGATTTTTTTCCCCCATTCTGTAAATTGTTTCTTCACTCTGTTATTTCCTTTGCTGGGCAGAAAAGTTTTTAAATTTAACTTGATGTAATCTCATTTAGTGATCCTTGTTATTATTTCTTGTACTATTGGAGTCCTATTCAGGAATCTTTACCTGTGCTTAGAGTGGTTTCAGGGTTTCTAGTTTTATATCTAGGTCACTGACTCATTTTGAAGAGTGCCAGAGATAGCAATATAGTTTTAATCTTCTGTATGTAGACATCTAGTTTTTCCAGCACCATTTGTTAAAGAGGTCGTCTTTTCTCCAGCATGTTTTTGGTCTCCTTATAGAAAAATCAGACATCTGTATGTTAATGAGTTTCTTTCTATATCTTTCGTTCTAGTCTATTATTCTGTCTTTTATCTCATTTTCTTTTCTTCTTTCTCTTTCTCCTTCTTTCCTTTGACATTATTATGTTGTTTTTGTTACTGTGACTTTGTAATATAATTTGTGATACCTCTGGTGCTGTTCTTTTTGCCCAGGATTTCTTTGACTATCCTAGATCTTTTATAATTCATAAATTTTAGGATTCTTTTTCTAGTTGGTGAAGAATATTGTTGGTATTTTAATGTGAATGGCTTTGAATCTGTGGATCATTTTGTTAACATGATCTTTTAAAAAATATTAGTTCTGCTGACCCATGAACAGTGAATTTCTTTCATTTTTCTGATATCTTCTTCAATTTCTTTCTTCCATGTTACATAACTTTCATTGCAGAGGTTTTTTTTTTTCCTGTTGGTTTAGGTTTATTTCCAGGGTATTTAACTTTTAAAAGTTATTATGAATGGAATTGCTTTTCTGATTTCTTTCTTGGTAGGCTTATTATTGGGGTATAGGAATGCTATTGATTTTTGTGTGTTGATTTTGTATCTGATCACTTTGATGAATTTATCAGCTCTAAAAGTTTTCTAGTGAGTTTTTGGGGTCTTCTATGTAAAGAATCATATTATTTACAAATAGGGACAATTTGTTTTCTCCTTTTTGGTGTTTGTACACTTTTTCATTCTCTTGCCTGATAGCTCTGGGTAAAGCCTCCTGTACTATCTCAAAGTGGAGAGGTTAGAGTAGAACCTCTTTTTCCATTTCCTATTGTACAGGGAATGCTCTCAGTTTTCCCCAATTCAGAATTATGTTGGTTATGTGTTTGTCATATATGTCTCATATCACTTTCAGATAAGATCCTTTGACATCTATTTTCATTAAGATGACATCTATTTTATCATGAATGATGATGGATTTTGTTACAAGTTTTTTCTGTACCTGTTGAGATAATCAAGTGATTTTTATCCTTAAATCTATTTAGGTGGTGCATTATATTTATTGATTTATATATGCTGAACCACCCTTGTGTCCTGGTGATAAAAGCAATCTGATTATATTAAATAATCTTTTAATGTGTTGCTGAATTCTGTTTGTAAAAATCTCAGAGGATGTTTGCATCTATGCTTATCAAAGATACTGGTTTATATTTTTCTCTTTTTGTTGCGTCCTTATCTGGTTTGCATATCAAGGTAATTCAGGCTATACAGAATGAATTTGGAAGCATTCCTTCCATTACATGAAAAAGTTTGAGTAACATTGGTATTCTTCTTTAAATGTCTGGTAAAATTCAACGGTACAATCATTAAGTCTTGATTTTCTTGATTAGTAGAGTTTTATTTACTGCACCCACTTGGGGACCCCTTCTGTCTCTCTCTCAGACAGAAGCTTTCTTTCTCTCAATAAATATGTTCTGCTCTTAAAAAATAATTACTGTACCAATTTCATTGTTTGCTATTTTTCTGTTTATTGTTTTTATATCTTCTTGGTTCAGTTTTGATAAGTCATATGTGTCTAGGAATTTACCTGTTTTTCCTGGATGCTCCAATTTTTTGGAATATAAATTTCAAAACTTCTAATAATCCTCTGATGTTAGTGGTGTCTGTTATAATTTTGCTTCTGAGTTTATTAAGTGGGCCTTCTCTTTCTTTTAGTAAGTTTGACTAACTTGGTAATCTTGTTCATCTTTTTAAAGAGCCAATTCTGATTTGTTGATTCATTGTATTGTTTCAAATTTCAATTTCATTAATTTCTGTTTTATTCTTTATTATTTATGCTTTTGAGTTTGGCTTTTTCTCATTTTCCCAGGACCTTGAGATAGATCACTGGGTTTTTATTTAGGGAAGCTCTGTTTGCTCATACTCTGACTCATAGCTATAATTTTTTCTCTTGGAATTGCTTTCACTATGTCCTACAGATTTTCCTATTTTATTTCCATTATTGTTTGACTCTAGGAATTTTAAAATTTCTCCTCTGATTTTTTTCTGTGACTGATTTTTAAAAGTGTATTTTTTATTTTAAAAAGCAAAACAGAAAAGAGGATAGAAACAATAGAGAATTTCAAAAAAAATAGTAGGAAATTAACTCTATTTAATAATTGTTATCTTAGAAGTAATTGTTCAGGTTAAAAGATTTTGGAACGAAAGAATGATCAAACAGTCAAATAATGAAAACACAAACTATTGTTTTGGATGAACTAACAGAGACTAGTAGTTGTATTTATCTAATATCTATCTATCTATCTATCTATCATCTATCTATCTATCTATCTATATCTACATATAATCTTTCCCTTCTTCCTTTTCTCCTTTCCCCTATTCCAGTTGTTCTTTCCTTTTGAACACTTTCTTTCCTTCTCAATATCACAATATCTATTGTACATTTTGGATCTTATTACTCTTTCAGCTTTTTTTTTACATTAGGAAGACAATACAATATTTAAAAATGTGAGTTTGATTTATTTCATTTATGAGTATGGTCTCAAATTGCCTCTGTTTATCTATAAAAACCTCAAGATTATCCTTCATTATAGCTGAGTAATATTCCATTGTATAAAAATACCACATCTTTTATCCATTCCGTGGTTGATGGGCATTTGGGTTGTTTCCAGGTTTAGTTATTAAAAATTGTGCTGCTATAAATGTGGGTATACATATATCATTGTAGCATGACATTTTCAGTTTTTCTGGGAAAATACCCAGAAGAGGAATAGCTGCATTGAATGGGACTTCCAATCCTAGTTTTTGAGCGTATTTTCATTCTCCATGTATTTTTGTAGTTTCTCTTGCTGTTGATTTGTTCTTTCTTTGCATTATGACCTGATTAGGATATATGAGATTATTTCAATAATTTTGTATTTCTTGAGACTTGCTTTATTGCTTGAAATATGATCTATTTTGGAGAAAGTTATGCAGGTTGTTGAAAATAATGTGAGTTCTGCCATTCTTGAATCCAACAGTGTAGATGTCTGTCAGATTCATTTGATCTGTAGTGTAGTTTAACTCTGATATTTTTCATAAATTTTTGTCTGGTTGACTTACCTCCTGGTGAGAGTAGGATATTGAACTCATCAGCTATAATTGTATTGTCATGTGTTTTATAAAGTTGGGTTTGCTGATTTTATATATAAATATCTTCTTGATAACTTTTCCCTTAATATGTAATGACTTTGGTGGTCTCTTCTGACTAATTTTAACTTGAAGTCAACTTTGCTAAATATATTGTCCTGCTTGATTTTGGGCTCAGTTGGTAGGAGTATCATTTCCCATCCTTTCATGTTTAGTTTGTGTATATCTTTGTAGATGAAGTGTTTCTCTTGCAGGCAACATATAGATATGTCTTGTTTTTTTGATTGCATTTTATAGTCTGTGTCTTTTAGTTGGAGCATAAGACCATTTAAATTAATTGTATTGGATGGTATGCATTAATTCTTGTCATTTTATTTTTCTTCTAGTACTTAATTCATTTGCTTAATGTTTGTTTAACTATTCTCATAGTGAGATTTATTCTTTTCCTTGGCCTCATATTGTAGTCTCATCATCTGAGTTTAGGGTTCCCATAAGTATTTTCTGCATTGACAGCTTGGAGGTCATGAATTTCTTTAGCTTGCCCTTATCACTAAGGCTTTTATTTCTTTGATTTTGAAGGCTATCTTTGCAGAATACGTTAATCAAGATTGACAATTATTTTACTTTTATTGCTTTAAAAACTTCATTCCATGCTCTCCTGACCCTTTAAAGTTTCTGGGGATTAGGGAGGTCATATCTTCCTGGATGCCTGTCACTCTCATAGTATGTAGGTGGGTCTGACCGGTAGGCCAAAGTTCCAAAAGTTTTCAGACTCTGCTTTTGGGTTTGAAGGTAGAGTTGGCCATGTCTGCATGCCACTGAACAGATCTGGAGGCGATGGGCATCCAGGGTCCATGTTTCCTGTGCCCACACTACTAGGGTGGGCTTCTGCTTTTTTCCTGTTTCATGGTAGCAGTTTTGTCTTGGAGTTAGAGACAATGTAGGGGTTTTCTGAGTTTAGGTAGAGGGAGCTACTCAACACAGCTTCCATCCCAATTCTAATCTAGTCTTTCTCCTGCTGCTTCTGTGGCAACAAGGGCTTCTGATTCTGACCCTGTCTGAATCTGTTGTTTTGGATGAATATGCTGGAGCTACTTGTGAATGCAGGCTGCCTCCAACATGCCATCCTCCAGCCTCCTAACGTGCACACTTTTAAATCTAGGAGTTTAAACCAGAGGGAGCTGATATTAAAGATATATTTTTAAGTCTCTAGCTTTTTTTTTTTTTTTTTTGGTATCAGGGGTTAAATTACAAACTTGTGCTTGCCAGGGAGGTGCTGTGCTTCGGAGCTCTATCCCCAGCCCTCTAGGTATTGTTAAAATAACAAAATACATTAAATTTTTGTCCATTTGCTGTGAGATTTTGTTCTGCATTTGATCTCTGGCTTTGGCTAAATGTCAGCCATGACAGTACAGAATGCTGACAAGGACTCAGACAAATGGGATCACTCACGCACTGCGGGTGGGAATTTAACATGGTCTAGCTTCCAAAAGACCATTTGGTGGTTTCTTTAAAACATGAAACTACTATATGACTCAGAAACCATACCTCTGAGTATTTATTACAGATAAATGAAGACTTAAGTTCACATAGGACGGCTATAGCAGCTTCACTCATACTAATCAACAGCTAGAAGCAACCCAGATGTCTTTTAATGGGTAAGCAAACTATTAACATTTAAGCAAGTACTTTTAATCATGGTGCATTTATATCAAGAAGAACTACTCAGCAATAAAGAGAAGCAGATTATTAATGAGTATAAAATCTTGAGTGAGTCTTTTGGGAATCATGAGTGAAAAAAACCAAACCCCAAATGTTACATATTTTCTGGTTTGATTTGTATATTCTTGAAATAGCAAAATTAGAGAAATGAAGAAAATGTTAGTAGTTACCAGGAGTCAAGGAACTGTAGGGGTGTGTGTGACTATAAAATGACAGTGGAGGGGATCCTTGTGACAATGGAAACATTCCATACCTTAACTGGCTCGGTGTCAGTGTGCTGATTATGATGCCATGGTTTCACAGTATGTTGCTACTGGAAGGAACTGGGTAAAGGTGAGTGGGTTCTCTATTATTTCTTACAAGTGTGTAGGAATTTTATATCATCTCCAGATGAGAAACCTAATAAAAAAGCCAGTGGATCTTCAGGGAGTTCAATTCCATACCCTCGAGAACTGACCTGAAATTTGGGCAAGGATGGGATTGAGAATAAGTGTTGTGAATCTATAAGAATTATCTCAGCACACAACTCAAACTCTTCTGGAAAATTTCCCCCTAATTTCTAAACTTTTATTATAGAGTGTAGTGGATTCTTACTCTTCTTTTAATAATTTGTTTCTTCTTCAGAACTGGGGAATTGAAACCAGGGCCTGTGCCCCAGTCTCTCTCTTTTTTTTTTAAATAAATTCTCATCAAGGTGGGCTGAAACTTGTGATCTTTCTGCCGCAGTCTCCCAAAGTGCTGGGATTATAGGTAAGCACCACTAATTTCTTTTATTTTGGGGAAGAAAAAAATGCTACCTTTCTGTTAGAGGATTTTTGCTTTACATAGGATTTTTAAACCTATCAATTGACTTCTTTATATTAGAATATGAGACTAGGCCCCATTAGAACCGATTTTTACAATTTTTTTTTAAAGAAGGCCTTGATTTGTAGTACAGAATGACCTTGAACTTGCTATGTATCCCAGGCTGGCCTCCAACTCAGTGACCCTCCTGCCTCAGCCTTCCAAGTGCTGGGATGATAGCTATGTGCCACCAAACTTGGCTGTATCACACATCTATTTTTAAAGTTAATCAAAGGAGACTTAATAGCTTCATCTCTTTCTAATTTTAATTTCTTCATTTTCCATTATTCTATTTTAATTCATATTTTTACCAAATATAGTTTCCACTCATTATCAACACACTTGCAGTATACTTGGGTGTTCTCATTTTCAGAGAGAAGCAGAGGAAAATTTAAATGTTGTGTAAAACATTTGCTGTTGGTTTGTTGAGAAGAGAAAATAACAGTAAGAGTGCAGTGGATTGGGTTCCCCTTTCCAGGCCAGGAGTGCAGGCGCTGGTTGGTGCTGGAGGGTGATTCAGCCACTGCAGAGGAGCTGCCGTCATGACAAATAGGGGTTAAATTGTGAGAATTTCAGGACATATTTGGGGGAAGGATTAAATAAATCAGGGAACTTGCTGACAGCAAATAGTGTCTTTGAGTGGCTGATTTGAAACACAGAATCAGAGAATGGAGATGAATCCCAGGTGGTTGCTGGGGTTGCTGGGAGCTGGAAAATCCTAATGAGTTGACTGACCGTTTGGCTTCATTTCAGCATCATTAAATAATCTTTAAGCACTGGTTTATTAATTGTTACCTTAAGAAAATATTATGGTCCGTATATTGGTAGAATTAGGGCATATATATATTTTTTGAACATTGAATTTAAGTGATTTCCTGAATAGGATGGTTAGGGAGCACAAGAACTGCTTTGGTGAATTTAAAGTGCATTAAATCCTTAACTGTCAGAACAAAAAATAAGTTTTAAAAATTCCAACAATGCATTGAAGCCCTTATTCTCTCACGACAATGACTAACAAACCTTATCCTAAGCTACATCGGTGAATGTGGAAATGAAGCATTTTCACTCATCTACATCGCAGTGGAGTGCACAGCATCAGGAAAGGAGATTGGTACCAGAGAGCCTGAAAAAAGCATTCCAGCACACATGAGCATTTCCAGGTGCTTACCAAGAGGAAGTGGCTTGGAAGGCAGGGGCTGTGAAACAGGTGAACACTGGGGAACAAACATTCCTATTCCCATGTCGGTTGACGTGAGTTTAGTGTGGCAAGTCCTCCTCAGTTTATAGCTTTTTTTTCCAGACCAAATAGATGAAGGGAACACAGAAAAATCAAAAACAATCATAATGCCCCAAATTAATAACAATCTAACCAAAACTTTAAGATGCAACCAAACAAAATGTGGTCTAGTTTTATGAGGTTGAAGTTTGGTAAGAATAGTAAACCTTTTTTTTTTTATTTTAAAGAGAATAATAAAAAAACAATAATGATAAACTTTTGAGAGGAAGAAGGAAATCATCAAAGGCAAGAGAAGCTCAAGGTCAGGTTTAATAGCAGCTATCATATTGCATCTGTCTTGACCAATTCTGATGCAGCTGTTTTGTTTTAAGATGGCCTTATTCCTACTGCACTCACACAGCACTCTGGAGGACCCAGGTGCACACACCCAGGCACACAGGCCGCTCAGGACAGCCACAAACCCCTCAGAGAGTTACGCCAAGGGCAGGGGACAGGGAAACACTGAAATCCAATACAGTATTTAGCTAAACAATCACCTGAGGTTAAACCCAGCAAAGAGTTAGCAAAATCAGGAGTCTACATGTACCTGTCAAGTTGCACCAGTGGCATTTCATATAGACTTTGTGGATGGGGAATTTAATTTTTATATCTAATAAAATAGCAATAAGTTTGAAGGTGTGATTTGTACACAACTTTGTTTTTGTAGTGCTTATGGCAAGAGTGATATTCAGTTTCTCACTCTGAAGGATCTTTCTGAACACTGCAAAATATGAGGCTTTTTGGAGAATTGGTTGTATTGAAGGGTGAGCTTTGCTCATTCTCAAAAGGCTGATGATTTATTGTACAGGTCAGTGTCCTCACAGGGCAATGAGCACTGTGGGATTGCTTGATGTTCTGGAAGTTGGCTAAAGCCTGCTCCACCCTGCACAGAAATTAGAGGTAATAGTAATAATAATAAAGGTAATAATAATAATACTGGCACTTACTATTTGCCAAGCCCTATTCTAGATATATGTCTTATATTAACTCATTATTTTTTTAGGACTCTTTTAAACTATTATTATTCGTATTTAACAAATGAAGAACAGATTCACCAAAAGGTCACACGGTGATCCAGGCAGGAATGAAACCCACACAGATTGGCTCCTTAACGTGTTCATTATTCTGCCCTCATTTACTCATTCGTTCTGTTTCAGCTGAGCATTTGGATGTGAAAGTCACTGTATTTTTTTCAGCAGAACTTTGGTAAATACAAAGTTTTTTTGAGGCTTCAGCTTATTGGGCAAAAGTTAATGGAACATAAAGAACTTGATGTAGTGGGGCACACTAAACATGCTGTACACAGCAGCAGTGGTGGTGGGTGTGGGAGTTGGGTGTGGGTGATCTCAGAAGGCAGTGCTTGTGTTAACTTTGTTTTGTTTATGTATGTAGTGTACAACTCTGGAAGATGGTTCTGGGCTCACTAATTCAAGCATGATCTCAAGAGGGGACTTTAGGATTTCCCTTTTTAGGGTGGGAGCAGAAAAGTGTTATTTGAAGATTGTTTTGGAAAGACTTCACAATTTATCCTGCTTTGGAGGAGAAAATTCCATTCTAAAACACAACAATATGTCTCAACACATTTGATAATGAGACAATATAATTTCTATGAGACCATATTGAACAATGTACACTGAGATCCAGCCATATTTGAATGTGTAAGTGTCAGAATTTAATTTACACTAATGATAATGGAACTGGCAATAGGTATAGTGTGAGCTCAAGGTTGAAAGCCCAGCAGATTAGGACTGTGCTCTGTGGTTTTTGTCACTTGTGTGTGATTAAGCTCCACAGAATAGATTCTGTCCCCAGGTATTTGGCTCATGAGGAAAACTACTACAAAGACATTGAATTAATGATTTAGTTTTTCAAAAGGGGAGACCATCAGCCTAACACCTTTCTAACTAGTTGCTGTCAACATGTTAGGTATGGTTCTAACAGGAGCTACACTCCAGAAGGGAAAATTTTTTTTTTAGAAAAGGTTATGCGCTATTAATAAAAAACACATTCTGTTTGATGTTCCCTCAAATTATGTGTTCTTTATCTCTTTAAGAAATTGAACCATTCAAAAATAATAAATCCTCCTATCCTGTGGCCCACAAACAATCAACATTTTGGATGATCAAAAAAATTGGTCCTAAAGCTGTCCCTACTCCTAGCACGGCTTTAGTTGCTGGTGCTGATTTATAACTGAAAGCATCACTCCATATTTTTTCCAAGCATCAAAGTCATAATGTGTTTCACAAATACTAAAAAGTTCTTAAAGCCCGTGAACCTCTGTATTCTTATTATTTCATTCTTCTGTAAGTATGTCTTTAAATTGGTTAAACAGATGGTTTTCTATTTTTGAAAAAAGAACAGCTCAGCATAGTCACCTCAAGATGGAGAACTTGTAGGTTAAATTTCATTCTGGAGTGCACTTTTACAACCATGTAATTAACCTTTGAAAATGAGGTATTTGAAGTAACAAGGAAAATCTTAACAAGATGATTTCACTAACACTAGTGTGGTAGACTTCTCAGAAGTAAAGGTGTTCTGGAAATCTAATAATTAAAGGCTTTGAAATCTCTATCTCATCTATATTTACATCTATATAGATATATATCGGTATTGAGAGTCAAACCCAAGGCTTTGTGCATGTTAGACCATCTCTACTACTGTGCTCCAAAAACCTTAAAATATTATAAAAACTTGTTAACTTGCAGTATCCTGTAGAATTTGCTCTCAGTGAGCTTACAGGTTAGTTAGGTTGAGAAGGAATGGATTACTGAAAAGCTAGAACATAGGAAGGAAATAATAGATTGAATTTTGAGATAGGTTTTGATTGATTGTTATCTGACACACAAATGGATACTGCCAAGTTAAAAAAGGGAAGTCAACTACGAGATAGAAGGAGTGGGAAGGAATTCATCTTCTTGAAGCTTGCACTCAAACTTGAAGACAGTCAATTTTGGAAAGGTACAATTTGCAGACAAGCAAAGAGAAGAACTGCAGGATAAGTTTTGGATTCAAATTGATCTGGGTTTGAAGTCTCCACTACTCTCTAGCCCTATAATCTGGAGAAATGTCTCAGTTTTTCTGAACACCTTTTTTAACATGGATAAAATAGAAGATATAAAATGGATATTATGTATGTAGTCAATAAATGGTAATCTCCTCAATTGGGGCAAAGATCTCCAGTAAGCATGGAATGGAGGAGAGAGCCAGCTATGTCTATGTAGCACCAACAAGACTGCTATGAATAGAGGGAAAGGTAAAATAAGAAGTAGAGTGAGATAACATGGAAAGATAAATTAGGTTCAGATTCAGTCATTCACCAGTTTCCTCATTTAATAATTTATTGAGCTCCATTATGTGGGAAGCCATCTGGTAGTCACAGAGCTGCAAAGACAAAGAAGGCTTTGTCTTTAATTCCGGTTAACTCTAGGTAAGAAAATGGAACTTCATGCTGAGGAAAATCCTGTCTTTCAAGAGAGGAGGAGCTTGGCAGTGATTATTTTTGGATGGTTATCATAGAATATAATTCTTAGATATGAAAACAGTTGCTATCACCTATAGGTTTCAGGGTGTGACCAGAATCCTGTTATAACTCATTCCCATGACAGACAGTCTAGGAGGCACAGGAGGGGCTTACTGGGAAGCTTTATCTCACTTGAAGTGAAAACCTTCCCTTTGAAACTACCCATACTGCTCTTATGCTTACATTTCTTATCTGATCCTAGATTTTTTACATATACTAAGTGTGGCATTGGGCCCACAGTCTTGGCGACCTTAGAAATTGGCACCAGGAAAACTATCTATTCAGAGCTGAGGCGGAATTGGATGGCAGTGACTTTCTTCATGGTTGTGTGTTTCAGGAAAGGGTCCCACCCCTGTCTGTAACCACAGGTCCTGTGACACACAAAACACGCTGAATACTCACAAGAAGTCCTCAAATGACTGACTCAGCACAGATATTTTTCATTAATCTTTGCTTGGACCAATGGCTTCTGTGGTAATCTACTTATAAACTTTGGCTCTGTTTTTAATTCTTATTTTACTGCTATTCTTATCCCTACTTCTCCTTTTAGACTAAAGCTTGTTAGAACTCAGATGAAATAATGGCCTCTAAATACATGCTGGATAATTATTAATTTCAATGTAAATCTCTTTATTTCTGAGTTGGTAAACTACTGAATCAAATTTCACAGTTGAAATTGAATTGATCGTATATTAGTTGTTAGTTTTTAAAAAATGCCACTGAGGTGTGGGATAGAAGATATATAATACAAAGAAGGATGCAATACCCTTGTTTAATACCTTAGTACCAGCTTTTTTGCCTCTTGTCATATATTATTTTATACCTGGCTTTGACACCCACACACAGACATCTATCTACCCAGAGTTCAATTTTTTTTTTTTTTTTTGTAGCTACTTAGCTTAGGTGGTTAGGGCATCGAGCTAATGAGAACAAGGTCACAGGTTCAGTCTTTGTGTGGGCCAGCAACGTTTGCTTTGTTCTGTGACCGCAGACCTGATCCAGGCAGCTGTCCAGCACATGTCTGCCCCAGGTCATGTGAGGACAGGGCAGCAGTGTGTGGATGGACAAGAGCAAATCCATCATCACCATTAGAAAAAGCCAAGCCAAGCATGTGTCCTACTAAAAGGGGTCAATAATGTCTCATTTAAATGAGATTAACATTTTATTATTTCTTGCCAAGAGGCCTTTTGAACATCAAATTTAAACACTGTGGATTTCTGAGTGTGGATTTCCTTCCTTCCTTCCTTCCTTCCTTCCTTCCTTCCTTCCTTCCTTCCTTCCTTCTCTCCTTCCTTATTTCTCTCTCTCTGTCTCTCTCTCTCTCTCTCTCTGTCTCTCATCTCTCTCTCTCTTGGGAATTGAATTTAGAACCTTCACAATGAACTGTATCCCTACCTACTACCCCATTTTTTTTTTTTTTTACATTTTTCTGTTTTATTTTGAGACATGTTTTTACTAAGCTGCTCAATTTTCAGGGTAGGCTCAAATCTGCAATCTTTGGGCCTCTATCTCCCAGATGCTGAGATTACTGGCATTCACCACCACACCCAGCTGTATAAATTTATTTCTAAGAAATAAAATGTACAAGATTGCAGATGATTACAGTTTTCCAAATATAGATTAATGGATTTAGTATTTAAAGTGTTAGTTTAATGTTAAAAAAGACAGTTTAGTATATCTATTCACTGAACCTCTCCTTTTCTTAAAATATGTTTAGACTAGTGAGATGAAAAATTTACTAGCTCTTCAGAGGTTGATTTTCACTGTTTTCACTCAAGAATAACTTTCTTTCTTTCTTTCTTTCTTTCTTTCTTTCTTTCTTTCTTTCTTTCTTTCTTTCTTTCTTCTTTCCTTCCTTCCTTCCTTCCTTCCTTCCTTCCTTCCTTCCTTCCTTCCTTCTTTCTTTCTTTCTTTCTTTCTTTCTTTCTTTCTTTCTTTCTTTCTTTCCTTCTTTCTTCTTCCTTTTCCTGTTTGTGCTAGGGATCAAACTCAAGGCCTTACACATAATACCTAGTGCTGTACTGATAAGCCCCATTCTCAGCCTAAGAGTGAAAATATTTGAATCCAATCTTCTGACAATCACACCACTAAATGTTAGGAAGAAGCAGCTACAATTAATTCTGCACCCTGTGATGTTTTTTGACTGTTATTCAGCCAAGACACCCAGTTTTCATTTTTAGGCAAACATGTTTCCTAAACCACTTTATTATTTAGCATCAGGTCTTGTTAGATTTCAAATTCAGTCCAAACCAACTTCATTCTAAAGTGCTCTTTCCCTAAACTGAGCCTTTGTGAGTGTAGAAAAAGTCATTTGATGTAGAGGGAGAATAGTGGAGAACAGAAGAGACATTTGGAAAGAGAATGATATATTTGGGATTCTTTTCAAATATGTTAATACAGAAGCATTATAGTAACAATTTTAAAATTCATTCAATAGTCAATGTATTCATGAAAGTAAAACTAAAAACACAAAATGGTCTAATTGAAAAGTGTTATTGCTTCTCATGGCCCCTAAATATCCAACTCTACCTCCTTTACTTAGCTATTTTTGTTAGTGTCTTGTGTATTCTTCCAGAATTTAAACTAAAATGTCTTCAGTTCTCCCCTCCTTTAATCAAAAGTTCATACTACAAATGTTTTCTTAATCTTGCTTTTTCTATTTAAAATTAGTCTTGGAGATGTTTTCATCTATACAGAATTTTCATTTTTCATGGTGGCATGCTATTCCACTAAGTTGATGGTCTATAGTTTATCTACTTTCCTAATGATGGACCTTGGTATATTTGGTAATATTTTCTATCAGAAACAACAGTATAATGAATTACTTTGGAATGCAATAAGAAGAGAGTATCCTCATTCTTTTTTTAACATTTGTATGTCATTCCTTTGCATGGCTATTATCATTTACTTATCTTGTCCCCTATTGATGGATATTATGTTTTCAATCATTTTTTTTAAATTTTAAAGAGGGTAAAATTAAACACAACAAAACAGAATAGAATAGAACGTAGGAAAGCAATGTAAGAGTTATAAATTTCAAAGTAAGACAACCAGAGATCTTCACTATCTATCATATTGTCTCTTGTTTTCTTCCACATAGTTGTCCTTATCTTCACATACACTGAATTCATACAAAACAACATAGTATAAAAATGATCTGAACAGGATGATGAAGGTGTTTTAGGTCTTCAAGACCAGACAATAGGGAAGTCAAGAATGGCTGTCATAGTGTCTCTCATTCTCTTCAAAATAGTTGTCCATACCTTCACTTATGTTGAAATTAAACAAAACAAAACAGACTAAAATCACTCTGAGCAAAAAATAATAGTATTGCTGGATTTTACATCATGATGCTACAGAATCAGCACTGGGTACTGTAGTGTCTCTTTTTGTTCAAAGTAACTGTTCATTTCATTGTGCATTATTTTATTGATTCTCATAAACTGTTTATAAGTTCTACACATGTATGAGTCTCTACATATATATCTATGCTTTCTGTTTAGAAAGAAAAACAAAGCAAAGCAAGAAAAACAAAACAAATTCCTAGAAAAACATGAAACAAAAAGTCATATAAAACCATAGTACAAAGTTATTTACAATGGTTATGTCTCTTGTGATCTTCAATAGAATTGTCTATATCATCAGGCATAGTATAATTGAATATAGCAGTACATAACAGTATTAATAAAAAAATTGGAGACATTATAAGACTTCAAAAGCAAGTAATAATCAAACCAGAGTGTGTATCCTAGTGAATCATGTTATCTTCAGTGTAGTTGCCTATACTCTCAGACTTGATATTATTGATCATAACAGATTTGAATAAAATCAGTCAATACACAACAGCAGTCTAACAAACCAGATTTAAATAAGATCAGTCATAATAAGATGGTGTAAGTTATACAGAGCTTCAGATTAAGTTAATAGGTCATTAAGAATGATTACTGTAATATGTACTGCTATTTTCAGGATAGCTTTCTGTGCCCTCAAATCTAGTATAAATAGACAAACTGGAACAGAATATAACCCATCTAAACAGAGCAGTGAGAGTAATGTGGATTTTAAATCCTAATACACTATTAATATCCTCTGCCTTCCTTTTTTAGACAATTCTTCCCCTTTCACTCTCACACGGTGTACTGTGCATTTGAGGTCCTACCAACTCCCTCAGTTTTTAGATTGGAGGGGCAACCTATTATTTACCTAAGTGGTCCCGAACCTTCTAACTCCTGGACTTGATCTCAAGTTGTATTCCTTTACTTACAAAAGCCTCAAGGTTTTTCTTCACTGTAGCTGAATATTTCTCTACTGTGCAAAATTATCATGTCTTTCCAACCCATCTGTAGGTGCTGGCCGAGTTGTCCCTATTTCTCTCTGGTTCCCTGTCACATAGAGCATTGCTTTCTCATATTTGATTTTTGGTTCATAAATGCTTTTTCAGGTTAATTATATTTCTTATATAGAGCATCTTGATGGGCCCTACCTCCTGATCTACTCTGCCTGTGTTTCCTTTTGTTAGTGTATGTATCAAGGCCATCTATGTTAGAGATTATAGCCAACCTTCTCTACCTCATTTCTGGTATGCTATTTTTCTGCCATTGGTTGTCTACTTTTCTCCTTCATTCCATGTTCTTCCCCCTTCATTGAGGCCTCTCTGCCACTGTTCCTCAAATCCTGGTATTTTTTTCTCTCTCTCTAGGATGTCCTTCAGTATTTTTTGTAGGGTTGGATTGGTGGTCATGAATTCTGCCAATTCCTCTTTGTCATGGAAGCATCTTGTTTCTCCATCAATTCTGAGAGACAGTTTTGCAGGGTACAACAATCTGGGTTGGAGGTTATTTTCTTTCAGGGATTGGAATACTTTTCTTCAAGCTCTTCTTGATTTGATGGTTTGTGTTGAGAAGTCTGCTGTGATTTTGATGGGTTTTCCTTTATAGGTGATTTTTTTCTTTTCTCTGACAGCTTTTGATATTCTGTTCTTGTGATGAATTTCTGGTATCTTGATTATTATATGTCTGGGTGTAGATCTGTTTTGCTTGTAGCTGGATGGAGTTCTGTATGCCTCATACATCTGAATATCATTTCCTTTTCCTATGCTTGGGAAGTTTTCCTTAATTATTTCCGTGAATAGCCTTTGTATTTCCTTTGTATTTATCCCTCCTTCTTCACTCACATTTTTTATTCTCAAATTATAGATCTCCTTGTTGTCTTCTAGCCTTTGTATTGTTTCTGCCTGTTTCCATGTTATTTTTAAGAGATCTTTCCTTTCATGATTAGATACTGCAAACTTATCTTCAAGTTTTATTAATCTATCTCTAGTTTCTGTCAGGTAGTTTTTCTAGCTTTTGATGGAGTTTTAATTTCCTGGTAATCTCTTTGTATTTGTTTCATGTATTCTAGGTTTTTTTATTCTTCATCAAATGTTTCTCTCCTTTTTTTGTGTTCTTCCATTCTTCTGTCTGTGTCTTCTTGAGAGGTGCTTAGCATTTCTTTTATTAATCTTCTTATATCTTGCTTTACTTGAATTAATATTTCAGTTTTGAGCTCATCAATGATGTCATGAAGATATCTCTTTATGTCTATTGATACTGTGTCTGATATTACATGTTTACTGCCCTCAATCTCTTTTGTATTTACCTTTCCTGGATCAATATTTGCAGGATTGGGGACTGGGGGATTTTACTTATTTCTTTCTCTTGTCTTGTTTTTGGTTTCTTCCATACAGGTATATAGTGGAGGTCCCAGCCCCTTTCTTGGTTGGTTATGGTTCTTCTGAAGTGCACTAGCTAGAGATTACTGTCCTCTCCAGTTTTCTGTTGGTCATTGAGGTGCAAGCAGGAGTGGCGTATGCCAGCCCCTCCCTTCTGAGCCAGTCAACCAGCAGGAGCCTTCACCACGTTAGTGTGTGCTGCGTGTACTGAATTGGTTTGCGATGACTTATTGGCTCCCAGCCAGGGGCATGCCCTAGGCCAAGCAGATCCCACCAATCTGCTCTGGGTAGGGAGCAACCAACTGAAGTCATTGTCATTCCTTGTTCATGCCTGTCCGGCCTGATTCCAACATGTCCAGTTGGTCACCCCTTTCCCATGGGAGGGTCTTATTCCAAGCACTCACTGTGGGTTAGTGCAGGTCTCCATAATGGCTCTTTTCTCTGTTGGGCTCACCAACCCCCAACTTCAGTGCAACCACGGCTCCAGTGGTCAGAGTGCTGTAACCCGATCGTGGGTTTGGGCAGCTCCAGCGAGAGCGCTGATGGTAGCCCTGCAACCGCTGGTTTGATCAGCTCTTTTCCCTTTAGTTTCTTCCTGGATTGAGAGGTTCCATCTCCCTTTGTCTGGTCCTCTCTAGGGTGTTTTATTCTGGCATTTGAGTTGTTTCTCTCAGGGAGGCTCTGTATTTTGCTGCTTACTGATCTGCCATTTTTAGCTCTGCCCTCAATCATTTGTTTTTACAGAAAACATCCTGATGAGTAGCCTTATATATGTATTTTCTTCCATATGCACAAATAAACATATATGCTTCATTCCTAGATGTTGGATTGTCAAATAAAAATAGAAATATTAGTAAAGTAAGTCACCAAACACTTATCACATTATTTTCATTTATGAGCCCCTGCTATTCCTTAATGGTTTTTGTTGGTTGTGGAATAGAAATTATTTTCATTTTTTTCATTGACATCATAGCGTAAACATTTGGAAAGTAGGAGTACTTTGACTATTTAAGCTATAACAAAAATTTAAAAAAGTATGAGAAATATAGAAAAAATTTCAGTAGATTATGAACAGAAGACTATAATTGTCCTTTAGTGTCAGAGCCATCGAACTAATTTAAAGTTAGTGAAGCCTGTGTAACCTACTTACAATGATAAAAAAATGAATTATATGAGTTCAGCTTGAGCAGCTTAGTGACTTTGTGAGATCCTGTCTCAAAATCAAGAAGTGAAAAATAAAAAGAGGCTGGGAGTGTAGCCAAGTTCAAGAACCCTGGGTTCAGTCCAAAACAAAACAAAACAGTCCATAACTATTTAGGTGATATAATTGGTTGTAAATAATATTTTTCAACTATAGACAAATTTTGGACATATTTAATATTAACTTTGGAAAAAGTGAGGAAAACCCCTTCTATCACTAGTTAGAAAACTTATAACAAAATAAATTAGTGTTAATATTGTTTAATATTGGCATGCATAATTTAAAAAAGTACTACATTTGGATAAGTTTGTTTGAACCCAACTAAAATATCAAGAATTATAACAATTATTTTAAATGAAGGCTCAGTAAGTAGAAAAGGAGGTACAATCAGGCAAAGTAACCAAAAACATCATTCCTTATTAGGTATTAATCTGATGTACATATGAACAAGATGTCTCTGCAGTTAATATTGTTGGAGACATTTGCTGTTATCTGTGAACATTATAACTTCCCTTTAAAGAAAGGGGATTTAAGAAAATCATGAATGAAGGACTGTGGGAAAATGGGACACTATAACCTTGTGTTATTTTGGGCTTATACCAATTGGACACACTATGGAGTATTCATCCATTCATCCATTCATAAATCCATTCATTCATTCATTTCATTGATTCATCTATTCTTTGTTAATTTTCATATCTACTTGGTTAGCAGTGTGCTATTTATTATGCTAACATGCTGGAAAGTAAGTAAGCAATGGGTAGGATATTATAAGAGTTCATGATAAATACTCCAGTGTAATAGAAACTGAAATTGGCAGTTCCAAGGAGAAAGACAGTACTTTCCATAGGTAAGAGATGGTAGCATTTATTCCAGAGTACAAAATGACTGGAGAACACAAGCAATATAATAGACTTTACACCAGTGTAGTGGATTATTAAGGGGCTATAGTTTCTAACTAGAGACTCAGTCAGAGCCTCATGAAGGAGCTATCACCCCACCAGCTGCTCACATTTCCTTGGGGCCAGGGTTGACAACCTCACACACTTTATAATCTGGTTCCATGTTGTCCATTGGGGCGGGGTGGGCTGCTGGGCAGAGATTTTGATGTTTTCCCAGATGTACCTGAGAAACAGGTTGCCCAAACTTTGCTAATGGCTCAAAGAATCAATCTTTCATAGTTTATTTCACACTCTTATTAGTGTATATTTTAGTGAGTGTAGCTAGTTCTCTCTTAGGCATCATCCTAAATGAATTAACCAGGCAGCTTCACAGTATTTAATATGGAAGTTGAGGCAAGGCAGCCTGGTACCTCAGCATTTTTCTCATATAATTTTTTTAAACTTTTCTTTGTGACCCTTCCTGTTTCTAACCCATCGTAGTTGCATCTAGATGAGGTTCTCAGTTTTGCACCAACTAAATTACGGAAGGGTCTTGATGAATGTGGACCTTGGGAAAGGCATGGAAGGAAAGAGAAATCTTTTGAAGAAGAAGGAACAGGACAAACAAAGTTATATACACAGGAAATTGTGAGGAGTGGGGAGACATAGCTTAGTGTTGGTGAACTATGGAACATGCATGGCACTGGTGGACTATAAGAAGCTTCAGCTTTCCATTTGGCTACTGAAACAGTACTTGTTGTTACATGTTTTTTTTAAAGCAAAAGGAATATTTGTAGATAAATGAATCATTTAAATATATGTTGTTTGTCATATATGAATTATGAGAATTAAAATTGGCAATGCAATAAGAATAATATGCTTGAATAACGTTAATTGGATCTGTTGCACACCACTACAAGAACAACTGTGGTATTTAAGATATTACTGTAGCCAGGTCTGCCCAACTACACTTTTGATAATGATAGAAAATTTCCATATCTGTTGTACAATACAGTAGCCAATACGGAAGTCACAGTGAGATTGGGAATGGAGTTAATGCAATAGAGGGCCTGTGTTTTAAGTTTTGTTTAATTTAATTTTTTGATTAATTATTTTATTTTATTTTATTTTAAAATTTCATTTTGAAGGTAGAAAAAATACAACAGAACAAGACAGAACAAAGCTAATTGAAACAATGCAGTGAAATTGGTATAGAACTTCATAGCAAGATACCAGAATAACAGTAATAGGTACCCTAATATACCTTGTTATCTTCACAATAGTTGTCCAGTCAATTAGGTATACTGAAATCAAGCCAAAACCAGAACATTATAAAGCCAATTGAAAGAGAATATTGAATGGAGAAAAACAATTGGTCGTAACAAAACAAAACAGTGAAAACAACATTTGCCCTCCAACAGAAGATAGAAGGAAATCCTCCATATTTGCTATATTGCATACGGGTCACCCTCCCAAGAGATGCTCAGACTTCTGTCTCCAGTTGTTAACAGGGGTGAGGTGGGGATGGGATGTTTGATTCTCAGCCTGAGTGCCAGTAGGCTTAGGGGAGCCGCTGACTGGTTCTCTTCCTGGCTTGCCTCGGAGGAGCTTACCAAGAGGGTGGGCGAATTGCTTTCTAGTGCAGCCACCTAAGTTCCACCATGGCTGGATCTTGGGGGCCACTGACTGGTTCTCTTATTTTATTTTGAAGGTAGTAAAATATGACAAAACAAGAAAGAACAAAGCCAATTGAAACAATGAAGTGAAATTGGTACAGAACTTCAGGGCAGGATACTGGGATAACAGTAATAGATACCACAGTATATCTTGTTATCTTTACAATAGTTGTTCTTTCGGTCAGGTACAGCAAAATCAAACCAAAAACAGAACACCATAAAACCAATCAAAAAGAATATTGAATAGAGCAAGACAATTGATTAGGACAAAGCAAAACAGTGAAAACAATATTTGCCTTCAAAGAGAAGATAGAAGGAAATCCTCCATATTTGCTATACTGCATACTGTCATCCGCCCAAGAGATGCTCAGACCTCTGGTCTCATAATCAACCCAACAATACAAGAATTTAGTTGCTTTATGTGCCTTAGTTGCTATCAACTCTGGCTGTCCTTGACACCTTCCAGTTGCTAAACCAGGGTAGGGATGGGGGTGGGGATGGGACAGGTAGGCTCACAGGAGACACTGACTTGTTCTCTTCCTGATGCATATGCTGCTTGCTCTCACTGCCACTTACCAGGAGGGAGGACTTGTTGCTTTCTTGTTCACCCCCCTAAGTTCCAACATCTTATTTAATTTTAGAGTTTTGATTTTTTTTTTTTGTATCAGGAATGGAACTCATTACCTCATAGTTGCCAGGCAGGCACTTATGCTGCTTAGCTAAATCCCCAGTCAGAGATTTGAATTTACATGGCCCCATATTAACTAGTGACCAATGTCTTGAATGGTGTAGCTTTAAGCAAAGTTTTGAACATGCAGAGTAATAGTGTTTAAGAGCTGGAGCAGAACTTAAAGTTTACTTCATCTGGCACTTTAATTTTACGAATGAGGAAACTGAATCCCAGAAGGTTAAATACCTTGTTGAAGCAGACTTGGATATTGAGAAACAGAATTGGAAAGTGGTTCCTGATGTCTTGACTCCCCACTTGGAAGGCTTTTGATCATACCATGTTCTCTCCTAAGTTATGCCAGTGTGGCCGTGGCTGGACTCACTTAAAGATGATTGGTTAGTAGACTTGAAGAGGAGGGTCAACCTTAGTCCCTCAAGTCAACCAATCAAGAGATATTTCCTGGGTGTGGTGCCAGACACTGAGATCAGGAGGGGGCCGTTGGAAGAAAGGGGTTGCAAAATGACATGAAAAACTCATAGTCCTTTTGGAAAAATAAGATATAGACAGACTATACATCTCTCTAAACTTTTCCTGAGTTGATTAGTATACACACGTGTATATACTATGGGATTACACACACACACACACACACACACACACACACACACACGAACACCTAGTACAAGGTAGAAGGTAGTTCACATGAATCAGATAAGCAAACAGCAAAACAGGGCTAAAGAAACTTAGAAATACCTATGAGTGAGTGTCAGGGAGACCTTCAGAGAGAAGACAAGTTTTATACTATATGTATTAAAGTGTCTAACACTGAACATAAAGATGACAGTAATGTCATTCAAACATAATAATATTTAGTATAAAGCAAACTTCTGCTTCATAGTTTTTTTTGCTTAGATTTTGCATTCTTGATATCTATGGCATTTTGGGAGGCTGAAGCAGGAGGCTCACACCCTGGACAACTGAGAAACTTGGTGGGACCCTGTCAGAAAAATAAAAAATGACTGGGGATGTAACTCAGAACAAAAAAATCCCTGGTTCAATACACAGTATGAAAAACAAGTGGTTTGTTTCATGATTGCTTTCCTGCAAGATGGTAATTACATAAAATTAATATTGAAATTGTATTGTTAGGTAACAGAAAGGTAAAAGATTAAATTATATTACATACTTAAACTAGGAAAAAGTAATATTTACTATGGCACTAGCCTGTACTCATAGGTGGGAGATGAAATTCTCTTTTGGTTTACTAGAGTCTTAACCTAATACTGAATGGCAGTATCTTCAGAGATGTTTTTCTATTGTAGGCAAAACAAATGAGACCCTAACACTCCTAGAACACTACAAAGAGCCAACAGAGAGAAATGCAAAGTATTAGAAACATGATTGCAATTGCTAAAGGAGACATAAATGTAAGTAAAATGAGGAATGAAAAATCCTTTATTATCTACACTTCAAGTTTTTTTTGTGGATGTTTCTTAAAACATTCTAGTTTTCTGATTTTATAATCAGGAATGTAACCTGTCCTTTAGGAAAATAAAGAAAAGATAAAGAAACACCCCAAATCCTTTTAAATCTCACCCAGAGTTTACCATTGTTAGGATTCTTTTTTCTTCTTTGCAAACACTGAGTTTTAAATGTCTAGATAGTTAATAACAGTCTCTAGAGTTTTGTGTGATAGTTTTTTTTGCATGCCCTTCATTGAGTTTTGAGCGAGGAATTTTTGAGGAAAACTTTTTGCTGGAGCAGCCCAGGCAATATGGAAAAGTCATGCAGTATTTTCTGCCTCTGTAGGTCTTTAAATGTGGTAGTAAATTATATCCTGAAATCAGTTGTTAATGAATTCCAAGTTTTCTTTGTCAGGGTGCTTTGGTAAGGAAGGGAAATAATCTAGCTTGGTACCTATTTCAGGGAGTAGCTGTTGATTTGTACATCAATATGCTTTAAGGGCTTCTTGTGCCTACATTTAGGAGTTGCCAGATCTGTTGATTCTGGAAATACTGGATGTCATTATTGAGCAGGGGCCAAAACTCCCCTCTTGTTGACTTGCTAGTAGAGATCTAATTTGGTATGTGTGGCTTCTGGGGTAAATTTCATAGGTCATTTTCTCTTTTCAATGAAATAAATTTTTGTAATCATGCCGCACTTATTGTATGGACTTTCCTCATGCTCTAGAAATGGCTGAAAATAACTTCATGTGCCTTTTGTTTTGTTTTGTTGTCTCAAGGAGGAATTGCTAGTTTGACAATTTGTTAATTTTTTCAAGTATTTGCTTCTGCTGCAAATAGTCATGAAAATATTGCCAAAAGTTTGATCCAACTTGGGTAATATAAAATGATACTTAGTACTTACTAATCTTGAACTTTATAAATCAGTTTATCATCCTCAGAGGAATTTTTAAAAAGATGTTGTTTCCTGCACAATTATTGCCTCCTTTGATCTCACACTACATTTGGTCTTTCAGATAAGGGAGACCAATAATTCCTCAGCTATAACTTCAGCAGCACAGATAACTATCATACATTGTGTGACATGCAATTCATTATTCAATTGTGAATAACAACTGTGGTCCTATATTAAATGTTTTACAGCTCATCTCTTCATGGCTCACTGAGTTAATACAACATTTATGGTTATTTTTTTGGTGTCCAATAAGGATAAAAAATTCTTTATGTTGTTTAATGGCATGTAATATTTAAAACATTATAAAAGAGAATAACTATAGTAAAGCAAACCTTCATATGTGGCTTGGTTATTTTATTTCATTCTCTCCAATAAAGAGGCCTATTTTCTTTGATGTGTCTAGTAATTTTCATTATTGTCTTTTGGGTAAGCTAGATGAATATGAAGAAGCCAAGATTCAGCCTTCATAAATCTCGTGATTAACATTTACCGACGTTCCATCAGTCCTCCTTTATCCATTTTATAATGCACTCTTGAGTTATTTGCCCTCCATAAAGACTTTGGAATGTAGTAGAAAACAAAAGATTGTTTCAAGATCTGATCACATACTTACAGACAATCTTCCTACAGTTTTCAGCTCACCAAATAAAGAGTTAGCAGTCTGGAGATGGCTGGAAGAGTAGTTTCCTAATTTTGAGCCTTTGGCAAGCTGAAATTCCACCTGCTAAAATTTAACAGTGTA
The DNA here is from genome assembly GCA_004027455.1 of Hydrochoerus hydrochaeris. Taxonomy (NCBI): domain Eukaryota; kingdom Metazoa; phylum Chordata; class Mammalia; order Rodentia; family Hydrochaeridae; genus Hydrochoerus; species Hydrochoerus hydrochaeris. The sequence continues at coordinate 28,554 of PVLA01008119.1, forward strand.
GAGATTGTTGTCCAGTGAATATTTTTTGCGACTTTCTGTTTTGTGCTCAATAAAGCAGATTGTACTGCTGTGCGGGAAAAAAATTTAACTTAACTTGCTGCTCATTTGAGTATTAATCTATCAAAATATTTCCTGGACTTATTTTACAAACTAACAAAAGAGCTATTCTACACTTACCATCAGAAAGTTCTTAGTTCATTAAAAAATTGATATTTTTAATGTCTTAATTGAATGGTTTTATTTTTTGGCTTATTGTAGACATTATTTTCAGACTATTAGTGAACTAAGAAAAGGTTAATTTGTAACTTGAATTGGATTTTTGTTACAAATTGAAAAGCCTTTTTGTAGCTCAAGAATATGTTTTCCCCTGGACTCCCTTTCCCTTTCCCAGCACTGCCCTAATCCCTCTACCCTCAGAAGGAACCCTCTCCCTGTTCTTTCCTTCCTACTTCTCCGCATGAAAGTAACTTCTCTGTTGGACAGCATATATTCATTTTTTAGGACCAGTTGTTTTCCAAATACTTCAAGAGGGATGAGGGTGTTTAATATGCTAGCAAAGAATAGTGATAAAGAGCACAACATTTTCCAGTGTAGACATCAGGCTAAAAATCTGCTCATTTATAATATAAATTTTAACTCCTGATTGAAAAGATTTTTATGTATTTTTCCTGAAAACTCAGTTCAGATGGTAACATAGACCGAGTTCATTTCTAATGTCTGTAGTAGCATAAAAATGCCTATCAGAAGTTCTTTAATTGTTTTCCCCTCATCACCTATGGGTGCTGTGTGTGTTATTGGTGGTGTTGTCAGTTTTGCTTTTCCTTGTGCAAATTTTTTAGCAGAGGATGTTTAAAGTTTACTTAAACTTTAAATTAATTTAAAAAATTAGTCTGAACTAATTCCAACCTTAAAAATACAAAACGAGAGCTGGCCTTGAATCCTACTGTCTTTTACTCTTGCTCAAATCCAATTTCCTTCCTACTTCTCCCCATGAAAATAACTCTTCTGTTGAAGAGCATATATGCAATCTTTTGGACCAGTTGTTCTCCAAATACCTCAGGAGGGATATGTGTGTATGTTTATGTGTGCGTATGTGCGTTATGTACTTATGGTTTGTGTGTATGTGTCAGCTATTGAAAACAAAAGACTATTGAAAGAAATGACCACAGGGAATAAGACCAAATTTTCAGGTAAATTTGGACTGCATTTGGCCATTGATCTTTGTAGCCCATTCCAGTTTCTTCCACAACAGTTTTTAAAAATATAAAGGTAAATCTTTACTTTCACGTGGCCCAAAGGCACTGGATATTACTAATGTTAGTAACCTGAACCTTCACAGAGGTTATGTCAGGATCAAAGCCATGCTTGGTAATGACCCTTTCTATACACTTGTTTGCAAAGTTCTTGTGAACTATTTGTTTTGCTGAACTGTTATGATGTTGAAATAAAAAGAGTAAGAGTTTTAAAATCAAAAGACTAAGTTCCATCCATGTATACCTGTAATTCCAGCTAGTTGGGAAGTTGAAGCAGGAATATCCCAAATTTGAGGCAGGTGTGGGTAGCTTAATGAGACCCTATATCAAAATGAAAAAAATAATAAGAGCAATTCAGTATTAGGGCACTTAGGTAACATGCCTGAGACACTAGGTTCAATCCCTAGTACTGCAAAAGAAAAGAAAAGAAAAGAAAAGAAAAGAAAAAAAGAAAAGAAAAGAAAAGAAAAGAAAAGGACCAAACCCCCTCCAAAAACCCTCCACAAAAACTAAAACCAAAACTTCAGTTCAGAATCTTTATCTATGTAAAACCTGGGAAAAGTCATATAGCGTCTTTCTGATAAATTTCTTCTGTATCAGGGTTTAATACTCTCATCTCTCAGATATGCTTTTTGAGGACAAAAAATGTATAAAATTTATGAAAGTGCTTAATAGTATTTATGCAGCAAACAGTAGGTATGCAGAACATAGTAGTTATGCAGCATGTATATTTGTACCTGTAATCAAACTAAGGACCTTGCGCTTGCCGGGAAGGCACTGCACCACTGAGCTCTATCCTTGGCCTGCAGCGTATTTTGTGTCTACAGCAAAAAAACAAATGTGTTGTTGATTAAACACTCAGCTATCTTTTGCCATGTGGCATCAATCTTACTATATTTTTGTGTTACCCTTTTAAGCATCAGTGTGGCCCAAGACCATGTATTTGTTATTGTATCTTGTGATCAAACTCAAATGAGGAAAGGAAGAATAGACAGTGCCCGCTCCTAAAACTTAGTGGTGAAGGGTCTGGATGTCCTGAGTGTTCTCTTTCTGGAGATCTTATTTGGATCTTTGATCTTAATGATTCTTTACCACACAGTGGTTATTTTCTGACGTATTTTTACTGTGGATTCTCTAGGGCCTCATGTAGCTTCCCACACTATTCACAAACCCACAATCCCCAGCACAGCTAGAAGTTCATTTCCTTTCCAAAATTACAGTAATTCTCAGAGGCCTTGGAGATAGAAAGGGCTGGAGCATAGGAATGGCTGCTTCTCTCTCTTCACCTGGCCTGCTGTTTCCTGCCACTCCCTTCAGACAGGCTTAGAGGTTCACAGTGTTGGCCTTGATGACTTCCTCTGTCACTCTCGCTGGCCTCTTTGTGGTAGGAAAGGCTTTACCTTCTACTGGAAAATCACTCCTGTGGTATATCTAAAGCTCCAAAGAGGAAAGGGCTTGGGCAAAGACAGATACCGCTCTCTTTAGGAGGATGCTGGACATTTGCCCTGGTATACCTTGCCCAACTGGGTGTCCTAAGGCAGGCTGAGATCTTCAGTGCTATAGGCCCTTGAGCCATATCATAATACTTCTGTTCATATTAAGCAGTATTCAGCAATGAAACCAGTGCCCTTGAGATTTTTTATTAGTGCATATTATGCATAACAGTGGGTTTTTTCTGGCATATTTGTACATGCACATAGCATACTTTACTATTTTTCACTCTCCTGTTCTCTCTCCTGTCTTGAGATCTTCTTGCTTCTTTTCTCTCTGTAAGCCATTCCATTTATTCACTGTTGAGAAGGAGGTGACCCTCACTAACTCTAGGGGCCTTTTGTTTGATCTTCATTTTTACAATAGGTATGGTAATATTAACCTTATGCAGCTCTGTGAATAGGAAGTGAGATGGGGTGCTGCATCCACTGTATTCAGCTCATTGCTCAGAAACATACTTACTAGAACTAATGATAACACAGATAGGTTTACTAAGGATTAGAAGAGCTACAGCATTTTGTACTTGTCATTGATCAAAGGCAAATGACACTTATAGAGATGTAAGATGTACTCTTCTGGCCCATTTCTCCCAGCTTCTCTCTTTACCAGGATGGGTAGAAGGGCTGAGCTGGCAGGGTCTGCACCTGTTCCATGGTTGTGGTTGAAGCCACTGGCGATTCTGACAGTTGCAGGAAGGCTTGGAAGGATTTTCTCCATTGGTTTCTCAATGAGCCATAACTCTTTCAGATTCACAGTTCACATATGGCTTCCAAACAGATCTGGCAGTTTCCATCCATGATGCAGGCTGAGAAAGGTGGGGTCTGGAAAACTCATAAAAACAGACTGAATGTAAAGGAAAATCAATCTTCTCCTGCATTGGACCAAGTTGATGAGAATCATTCTCCCTGATTCACCATAAATTGGAACAAGGCTTAGGACACTAATCCTACTGTAATACCATTTTGAAGACGAACACTGACTTTTGTGACATTTAAATAACAGTTGAGGTCTGCTATTAAACCAGAGCCTCCAACTGTTTCACCTTTGCCCTTGTGTACTATTACCCTTGGTCCAGCGCATGCAAATGTACTTATTAATGTGTTTCAGCTTTACGATGCCACATGCTTATTTAGTTTGCCTGGATATACCGCTTAATGTGAATTGTGCACCAAACACAAACTTTGTTTAACAACTTTTAAGTGTGACACATTGCAACATTCTTTCTTAGGTTGGTTTTATACAATTAAAACTAAACTCTGAATCAATCATCCAAAAACTCCTCTTATGAGTGACAAGGAGTGTTTTGTTGAATTAAGTTATCTAAAAACACCTAATGCCATTCATTCATTTTTGAGGTAGGGTTTCCTTATGTTCATTCTGACCTCGATCCCATGGCAAACCTCCTGCTTCAGGCTCTTGAGTGCTAGGATTATAAGTAAGCATCACAGTGCCTGGCTAAAGGATTTTAAAATGTATTATATGCTATAGTAGATTGAAAACAAGAAAATATGTGCCTCCTGACCTTAAAGAAATTGCGCTGTGTGCTTCTATGCCACTATTTGCCTAGATATACATCTTTGTATACTTATAATATTATTCTTTGACTAATTTTATATATAAAATATTTATTGGTTTCAAGAAGTGGATTATTATTGTATTTACATTAACTAAAACATTAGATAATAGGGGATGTGGATTTTTTTTCTACTCACATATAATTTAAAAATTAGTGTTGGTATTAAAACCAGGAATAACTTTCTTTTTATGCCTTGGGTATTTTTCTAAGCAGAAGAAAATACTGTCTGCTTTATTTTTATCATTGTGTTCTATTTCCTAAATACCAAAAAATCTGCTCTACATCTGATAGAATTGGGTTACTTTACTGTTAGGGTCCCTTCAAGAGCTGAAAGTCTTATTAGCTTTTTATTAAGTTAATTCCATCTTAAAATAACACTAGAAAGACAAGTTTGATGATTGGTTCTGCTGGTTTCTAGATGTATGAATTTCAGCAAAATGCTTAACTTCCATAAGCCTCAGTTTCCTCATCCATAAGATGGGTCAATAGTACTTGCAGCTAAGTTGTAAGGAAGATCAAAAGATTATTCTGTGAAACTAGTCAACATAGAGCCAAATGCACTGTATCTCTTATTCTGTCCTTGTGTTTCAAAAACCCTTCAAGTCTGTTCCATTTGCACCACTGCCTCCCCCACCCCCCCTTGCACCCCAACACAAGCTCTTCTCTTCTAAGTTGGCAGATCTAAACCAGAGCATTTTTGCTCACAGGAGACATTTGGCATTATCAAGAGACTAGGTTGTTAATGGCTTCGGGGGTGGTAGTGGTGGTTTTAGTGTCTGGAAGGTAGAGGCCAGGGAGGCTGCTAAATAGCTAGAAGACATGGCAAATCCTCTTCCTTTCTTTTCTTCTTTTCTTTTCTTTTCTTTTCTTTTCTTTTCTTTTCTTTTCTTTTTCTTTTTCTTTTTCTTTTTCTTTTCTTTTTTTCTGGTATCAGTGCGAGTAGCCTAGAAGTTGAGAAACCTTACCTTTGACTGACCTGAGGCTCCAGTGTTCTGAGACACAAGGGTACCTAAGTTTATGAACTTAACTTTTTCATGAGTTTGGGGAAGAAGGCTGTGTTTGTGTGCCAAACATGGCCATGGTCACGTTCATCACCCAATGTAGAGTTGTGAATGGAAGTAAAATTTTGCTGCACACTTTCATTTGTGGAACAAATTGTTTGCCACAGAAGCATCTGTGACCCGAAGTTTTGTACTTTTCTCGAACAGCCCCTTTTCAAGCTCTGTGTTTCTCACAGCTGAGTCCAAGGAGTGGCTGTTTGAGAAGGAGGTGGCAGGCTTGGATTTGTGGGATGGTGTTGCCAGGGGCCTATCAAGTGCTAAGGGGAGGAGAAAAGGAGGGGAGTGTGTCACGGCAGCTGTCGCCTGCTGTCATGTTATAATGTGACCTCCAAGACATCTGCGGCTTCTAGATCAGAACCTGGCCTTCCAAGGTGCATTTGTCAAACCAAGAGAACCAAATGTTTTATTTAATAGATTTTATGTTTCTTTATAACCTTAACTTGTAGAATCACTTTAATCTTTTGCAACTAGAGCCCTTGTTCCCATTCTTTTTCTGAGCCCCATAGATATGAGGAATGGGTAGGTCTGTTAGGTTTGCAAATCTCTGTATCCTTTGTGCTCTGTGTCTGGGGTTACTTGGTCTCCATCTTCCAGATTTTGTCCTAAGAACTCAGTCTACTCAAAGCAGATGATGCATGAATAGCTCTGTTGCTACATGTGCCACGTGCTGGGGCTCAACACGGGTCTGTTTTAGGTGCTAGTTGTTCCAGGGTTTGCAATCGGTACTGTTGTTGAAACAGCTATGGTGATGATCCTGACGATGACCTCATTTCTGGAGAACTTTACCTTCAGCATAGGTTTGGGCTTTTGGTCGTCATGTTAGCATGATCTGATCCAAGGAGAAACTTTCAGAATGTCTTCTGGGCAGGTTGGAACTGATATGTAGAATCGGTCCCTGAAAGTGGCTGCATCTCAGTACTGGTGGATTATGATCTTTCACCATGGAGGGAGGGAGGGAGAGAGAGAAAAAGAGAGAGAGAGATTTATTGATTGACTGGATTCTTTTTTTCCATGGGAGGAGGCCTGCTGGGAATGGAACTCCGATAACTCAGAATATACTAAGCACAAGATCTACCCTTGAACCATACCCCATCACCTTGCGTGGGTTCTTGATAGGTTTTTAGGACCCGAAGGACCCAGCTCCCATGAGATGCTTCAGTTCCTTCAAAAAACTTCTCTCCACTTAAGCTGGCTTGGGTTGGTTTCTGTTACATAATCACGGGTGAGACAAAATCCTTATCTTGCAAGTCCTCTTCTGGGCTCTTGCCTTAGATGTCAGTGTCTTGCTTGCATGGCTCTCTGGCCATGCTCATGGCACTGGACAGACGAACTTGCAGTGATGCAGCTTATTGCTAGGTGTCACATTATGTCTGCCCACAGGACCTTTCATTGTCCTCTGTGGTAGGAGCTTGACTGACAGGAACTGTCCAACATTAGTGGGTCCTAAACCTCACCCTTCTAGTTGCAAAAGATTAAAGTGATTCAGATCATGTTCTTTGATGTTACATATGCTATTCTGCAGAAAATTCCAGCTCTGGCAGTGTTTATATGCTTTCAAACTTCCAGTTAAATCACCCCAAATGAATGGATACTTGCATCTGAAGAATTTATGAGTAATAGATAAGGACATAATTTCACCTGACAAGTGCAGTTTACTAGATGTAATTTTGAGTGCATATGATTGTAGGCAAAGTGGAAGGAAAGTATACAAATTCATAGTGAATAAGATGCTGGTCAAACTTGGAGAACTTGAGTGGGATGTATGATCATTTCTTATTTCACCAATAAGGAAATGGAAGCCTTGATTAATGATGCAAGTGGAATTTGATTTCAAGCCTCTCTGATTGCAAAAGAATGAAAGGATAGTAGGAATTCAGGTTGGAAAATGTAGAAACCACTGGTTTTTGTGGAAGGGAAATGCTGGAAATTATTCCTACAAAATTTGTATCATGCCTAGGTTTTAGGAAATCACTTAGAAATTCTGTTATGATTTTTAACAATTATAAGTGTATCTTATGGGGTCATCTGAAACACTTATTTGTATTTTCTGTCTGTTTAGTTACTGGAGGATTTACGCCAGCTTTTGAGAGATATCAGGGATTAGTTAATACAGCCAAAGTTTAGTTAAAGACAAACAAGTCAAAATAGCTTTTAGATCCAGGAAATTTAGACAATTAATTGACTAGTTTGCTCACAGTCCCTCCCATTTTTGCCAGTGTTCTTTTAGTTTCTTCTGTTTGTCTTTTTTTTCTTTCTTTCTCATTTTTATCCAGGCTGCTTACTCAGTGTCCATCAGATTATTTGGATGGGTTTATCTAAAGTTTTCTTGCTTGTAGAATTAGATTATATTTGCTAATATGATTGTTAAGACTACTTAAAATTGCAAAAATTAATTTGTTGACCTCCCAAATATTCTATTCATGATTTTTCAGGCTGAGCCTGGCTACAATGTTAAATTCAAGCATTGAATCTAATTATAGATGCATGGATAATATACAGGGTCATGATACAGATAAATCTATGCTATCAGTTTCAGGGCTTAATTCCATTTATTACTAAGAGTCTTAGACTAGTGGGCATGTCTAGCATTACATCAAGTAGGAACATGTTACAGTGGTTGTTGAGCAACCTTTTTCAAAATTATGTGTATTAATCAATAAATGGCAACAGTTAAGCTCTTACAAATCTACTAGTTACAGAAGAAAAGTAAAGGACTAATCAAAGACTTGTGTTGATAGTAGAATAAAAGGATGAATCTTTTCATCACTCAGCAGCATAGCGATGCTCAAAATATATTTTTCTCTCCACACTCCTAAGAGTTATTTATTGTCCAGAGGGGAGAGAAGACAAGACCTCTTTTGAAGTTAAACATCTTGCTTGAGTGAGCAGACATGTTGCATCAAATCAAAGTAATAAAAAGACAAATGCTTTATTAAATCTTCTTTATCACAATATGTGCACCAATAGGATGATCTAATTAAAGACACAGTTGAGCCTCTTTTCATTTGAAGAGGAGTTCACAGGCTTTCATTATTAAAAGGTTTGCACGAACATGAATACACTGCTGTATGACTTCCAAGTTTCTCCATAGAGCCTCCTTCCTGTTTTGCTGTAATTCTTGTGGATGTCTTGGCTGCCGCTTCATGGATGGATAGTAATTAATTCTTTTCATCTTCAAAGTACCTGTAAGGCACTAACATGATTAATATTCATAATACCACTCTGAGGTAGGCACTGGAAGTGGCGTATTCTTCTCCAAGGCACAAAAACAAAATAACTTAAAGTTGTGTGTGTGTTTTTTTTAAATTTTGAAGAGAGTAAGACCAAATGAGAGAAAACAAAATGGGGTCAGCCAAAACAAAAGGATGGATATAGTACATGACTTAAAAACAAAATACAAGGTGATCAACAATGGTTACCATGATGTCTCTTGTTATCTTCAATAGAATTGCTCATATCATCAGGCATAATAAAATTGAACATAACAGTACAGAACAAAATCAATGAGAACAAAACATTGGAGACATTATAGGACTTCAAAAGAAGATAATAGACAAACCAGAATGGGTATCATAGTGAATCTTGTCTTCAAAATAGTTGCCTATACCCTCAGACTTGATACTATCAAACAAAACAGATTCAAATAAAATCAGTCAAAACAAGACAGTGAAAGCTTCAAATTAAATTAATAAGAAATAAAAAAATGGTTACCATAGCATATCCTGCTATCTTTGGAATAGCTGGCCATGCCATCAAATCTAGTACAAATAGACAAACTGGAACAGAATATAATCAAACTAAACAGAGTGATGAGAACAATGTGGGTTTCAAACCATGATACAAGATTAACAGTGTCCTCTGCCTTCCCTTTTTAGACAATTCCTCCCTTTTCACTGTCCCATTTTACATTCTGTATCCCACTAACTCCTTTAGTTTTTAGATTAGGAAGGCAACCCACTATTTACCTAAGTGGTTCTGAACCTTTTTACCCTGAGCATGATCTCAAGTTGTTTCCATTTACCTACAGGAGTTTCAAGGTTTTCCTTCCTTATAGCTGAGTAGTTCTCCATTAAATAAAAGTGTTAGGCCTTAAAGTTATGTTTATTTTGAATGTTGGTGATGAACACTTCGCTTTTTGGTTGTGGGGCTTCCAGATGTCTGAGCTGACATTCTACCTCTGTCTCTGTCTAGCTGCACCCTCTTTGGGTGCTACTAATTTTAATTTCTTACTGCAGGAAACTTCTTTAAGTAGCCAAAATAACCACCATTACCACCATCAGAAAAATGTACACAAATTAGAACCAGACTAAGAATCCTCTCAGGTGAATTCTTTCTAGGTCCTTTTGACTTAATAAGCAAACCAATAGGTACTGAACTGTGTTTTCATTCAATTCCTGAACAAAATTATTCTTGTACAGAACTTCATGCAAGTTAGGCCACATCAGGTGTAAAAAACCAGAAGCTTCTTGGTCCATTATTACTTGGCAGATTTGATTCTGTGCAGTTTGTTACCCGACTCACTGCTGAAGGCATTGGAGTTCATTGAACTAAACACAGAAGGAAAGGATTATCTTATTTCCTCTACACCAAGAAAATTTGATAAATTGGAAAAATTGGTAAATGAATGAATTTTTTGACATCATCATCTCATTCTTACCTGAAAATGATTTCTCCCTTTTCTCTGTTAAATTTTTATTCTCTATTGCACTTAGCACTATCAAAGGGAATTAATCTAATAAAGAAATCCATACTAAATTGTAAATGACTATGTCAGGATGCTGATCATGCCTGCGTCTCCAGCATCCTTCAAATCATGAAGAGGTTTTTTTTTGGGCGGGGGGGTCATAATTTTTTTGGCATGTGTGTAATCTTTCAAATCACTATATAGTTCTGGATATTGGTTTTTACACTATGTACATAAAAAGCAAACCTTCCTCAAGAGCCCATTTCTCATAAATTCAGAATTCTCTGTCAGAATGCAGGAAGTTAAGAAGACAATCAAAAGTCAAGGTTAAAAATGGCAGTTCTAAAGCATTTTTTAAAAATTTACTTAAGCTTCTGTATTACAATCCCAAAGAAAGTGCTATAATAGGAAGAGAATGTTCTGGAGTAGAAAGCAAAAAGAAAAAAAAAAGAAGAAAAAGAAGTAGAATCTCTCGCATTTTATTGTTGTTCTAGCCTGGCCCTGGAAGTTTCAGGTGGAAAAAGAATAAGAGATTTCTAGCCCTGATGAATGATCTCTGGCAGAGGAGGCTGTTAGGAAGCAGCAAGTATGAGTGAGAACTGAGAGCTACTGCAGTTATGATTGAGTTCAGGATAGACCTTCTGTCCCTGGAGGGGAAAGAGCTCGCCACTTCCTCACTCATGCCCCCGTAGCTTCACTTTTTACCTCCTGAGTCAACCTTAGGCAACTTAAACTCTCAAAAGCCCAGCCAGGGTAAAAGCAAGTCACTTCCTGAGATGTATACATCTTGGTTAATTCCTCTGGTTTTTCATTTTCATAGGTTTTTAACTTTAGTTTAACAATAATTTGTGATCAAGGTTAAATTAAAGTTTATTTTATTTTTGGTGACATTTTCACAACTAACTTGAACTTAGGTCCCTCGTTGGAGAAATATTTACAAAGAAATTACATCAAATTGCATGGTAGAAATGCCATGCCATTCAACTATGTAAATAGCAGCCAAGATGTTTAATTGAAAATAAAACACTGGTAAAATGTAAACATCATTTTTGTTCCTGTTGCTCTGAGTGGAGGCTTCAGTGGCACAAATGAATGCAGTAACTGATGGTGGAAGTAAGAGTTTGTAACAGGGCCCAATAACTTTAGTCTGTGGAAAGTCTTTTAGTATCTGCTGTGCTCTTCAATGCTGTTCAGTTCACTTCGTAAAACACATGCATTTACTGTTTTAAAGACTGGTTGTGTGGGCCCTGTTTCACTGGCACTTTAATATACCTTTCACTGCACACCCAGGATTTAACTCTCTTATTCATTAAGCTCTTCTCTTTGTATAAAGGAGACATCTTTTGAGATTGCTTCACTCTCTCAGGCCAATATGGACACACTTGACATTCCAAGACATCAAATTATGCTTACTTTTTAAGGTACAGTCTGCCCTCCATATCTGTGGATTCTGCATTCACAGATTCAACAAACTATGGGCTGACAACATTCTAAACAAAAATCTTGCCGGTATCAAACATGTAGAGTCTTATTTATTGTCATTCTCTAAACAATACAGTATAACAATTATTTATGCAGCATTATGAGTAATCTGGAGATTATTTAAAATGTATGGGAGCATGTATACAGATGATAAGGAAGTACCATACCGTGTTATATAAGGAGCTCGAGGACCTGTAGATTTCTGTTTCCTCAGAGGATCCTGGAGTCAGTGCCTTGGAGATACCAAAGGACAATCATAGCTGTAATTGTGCTATATGGAGCAACCTCTGCACTCCAAGCAAAAACCTCACAGGACACATTTTGGAAAGCAATAGTAGAGGAAACTCACATTATCAGTGTTATGGCTTGTATCTTGATGTCCCCTCAAAGTCTCATGTGGTCATACATAGGGCTGTTCAGAGCTGGCTGGATCTAGAGTGTGATACTGGGTTTAAAGCTGTGTAGTACTGGATTAGTCCACTAAATTGGTGTAGCATAGATATGGGTGTAGACAATGAAAGCCCCAAACTGGGTGTGAGTGGCATCAATCAATAGGGATACAACCTGGAAGGAATATAAAGGGAGAAAGAGAAGCATGCTGTTGCTGCTTCACAGGCTTCTGCCTGTTTTGCCATGGGCTGTTTCTCTTCTCTGGTGCTCTTTTGACATGCTGCCCTGTCTTGGAACCAGCCAACTACGGACTGAGACCCCTATGAACTCTGAGCTTAAATATACCTTTCCTCCTTTAAATCTGAGTGTGGGTTATTTTGTCTCACCATCAAGAAGTTACTAAGACATTCGGTTAGGGGTGAAAATGTATATTACTGTACGTTTAAATGTATCTTTTCAGAAATAAGTAAAAATGTCCTCTCTTCTTTGTAGCCATGAAATTGATCCAAGTTTTGGTGTAGGTGGAGGAACATTTCAGTGATTCCAAAGATCTGATAATTTATTTTAAAAATTAAATTAGTGAGAAAACCTCTGGTAATCTCTCTCTCTCTCTCTGTCTCTCTCTCTCCTTTTTGTTTTTTGAGACAGGGTCTTATTCTGTAATTGAGAGTGGCTTTGAACTCACTATGTAGCCTGGGACAACCTTGAACTCACAGCGATCCTCTTGTATCAACTTCCTAAATGCTTGGATTATTAGTCTGTGCTACCATGCTGGGCTCCAGCAATCCTTCTTGAAAAATCATAGCTAGAAAGGAATTATAACTTACTGTGATGACCATAGATCTTCAGTGAGACTGCTTGCATTTGCTATGATACCTTTGATGAGTTACTTAATTGTTCTACTCCTCAGCTTTTTCATCAATAAAATAGATATCAGACTAGTACCTAGTTCATTGTAAAGATTAAATGAGATAATTTGTGTAGTGGCAAAAATAGTGCTTGTCTTCACTAGCATGATATAAATTTAATTATTATTCATTTAATTAGCAAATATTTATTAAAAGTTTTATCATTAAGTATCTACTAATATACATCATATTCCTATATTATTATTTGCTATGGAAAACAATTTCCTTTTCTTTTTCTTTTTTTTTTTTGTTGACAGAACTGGGGTTTGAACCCAGGTCCTTTGCACTGCTTTACATCCCCAATCCTTTAATTTTTTTTTTTTTTTAAATCTTGGAACTGTGTCTCACTAAATCCCTAAAGTGCACAGGCTGCACTTGAATTTGTAAATGTCGTGTCTCAGCCTTCAAGAATGTGAGAGTACATGCATGTGTCACCATACTCTGTTCTGGGAAATAAGTTTTAAAGAAGTAAATCTGATTACAATTCCTACTACTTTTTTACCTCTACAGTGAAGGTCAATTTTTGAAGTTAGAATCTTATGAAAATATGCTCAGAACTGGCAAAATTCATAATGTAAACACCTTTATTTTTTGTTAGTTGCAGGGCAGCATCTGGATGTCAGTAAGCAAATATGCAATAGAGTGTTATTTTGAGTTTTTAAAAAGTTGATCTTTATTTTACTCAAATGGTAAAAATATGAAGATTAAAATTTTAGGTTGAATTGCATTTTTGCCATCATGTTTATATGCTAATACTGCTTTCACATTTTATATCTTGTTCAAAGAAAGTTAAACAATATGATGACAGGAGTCACTTACAGTGAAAAATGAGAAAGATCTGACTTAAATTCATTTTGGAATCAACCAGGAAAATACCCTATTTAATTGGGAAATGGCCGAATCTTGTTTTCTGGCGTGAAGGGTCAAAATCTCAGGATCGATTACTTCTCTGCTGCCACACCTCTTCATGATTGAAGCTAGGCGAAACCTACAAAGCATTTCATGGCCTCACTTGCTGCAGCAAAGACATTGGTGTGAGGTGCTTCTGATCCCATCCCTTGGATCTTCCCATCCAAGATCTTGAATCTCTGAAAGTCAATGTGAACTTTGTCAGAAATAAAAATTTTGTTTCCCAAGTTTAAAGGCTTTTAAAGGAACTTGTGTGTATGTGTGAGTGGTTACACTACACAACTTTCCTTTCATTAGTTTTTGGTGCCTTTTTGGTGAAGCCTTCAGGTGTGGCGTTTCAAGGAGTGGATAGGCATGCAACTGGTAGAGGGGGCAGCCACTCCCTCCCGCTTCTCTGAAATAGCTATGTGATTTAGATTTTGACAATCAGCCACTATCTTCTTGACTCTGAGTACTGAGCAAGAGGGTGGAGAACACATTCAAATCAGTGGCAACTGAAGTGGGATTGGAGCAGCCCTCCTGGGCCCCTTGATCCCCATTTGTTTCCCACTCTGGTCAACCAGTCTCCAAATAATTCTGCCAGTCTCTGTGTTTCCATTCAATAGCCTCCCCACTTTTTTCTTCTTATGATAATCAGAATAGGCTTCTATTTCTTATAAACAGGAACTTTCATTGATAAAATGAGTGTCAAAATATAGATATAAATAAATGCCACTGGATTGTCAGTATAATCAAAGATAACCTGTTTTGGGGTGACTTAATTTTTTTCAGGGAGATTTTAAAGGTTTTACTTGAAGTTTTTACCTGTTGTGAAACTGTATCAGTTATATGTTTCTACAGTTTCACAAATAAAATTTGCTCCCATGTATCTTGGTTTAATAGTCGTCTCTAATCAGCCATTGATAGTGTACACTTGGTTGCTTAGTTTCAGAGTTTTTGTTGCTACTTGGGAATTAGAACTCTGACATTACTGGAATGATATCTTGGGGAAGTGGGGGAAAGTAAATCAACAGACACCTAATTGGCTTCAATACTGAGCTTTTCAAAAGTGAAATGTCTGCAATGGCGTTATTAGCTGAGATACTGTAGATAGTTTTACATGTCAGGAACAATTAACACTTGTCCTGTGGGTCTGATTACTAGTGTTAAGGAAGTTCTGCTCTGTATAAACCCACAAGCAAAACCTCCAGGAAAGTTAAAGGTCCCAGTTCTACCATTAAAATGGGAAAGTAATGTGCCCTTTTTTGATTGACTATAAACTTTGACTCATGGGACTTTGTTCTCGAAGGTGAAAACAAACATGAGTAGGAGACAAGTTGTTTTCCTTAAAATTCTTGAACCTTTAGTCAAAACCATTTATCAGAACATTTCTTAAAATAAAACTAAACCAATATTGCCCTATGGTTAGCACAGGAAAAAAACAAGTTAAAAAGCCAAAGTGGATATTTTCCTTAAAGTACAGCACAAAAGAATTTTTTCATGCTTATGCCATTGCCCAGAAGAGTGATAAATTTGATATTTGATATGTGAAACTTGTAGGGATTGCATGAAAAGTTGTAGTTGTAAACTATTTTAGGAGAAATTAAATGATTGAAAGTGAATTTATGAGACATCCCGATTATTATGTGTCCTATGTCTTTGAAATTCAGAAGTAATTGAGTGAGATTCACATGAACACTGCAAATCAGAGAGATTATTAGTAATGCAGAGTAATACTCAGATATGTGAGTAGAAATTCAATTCGTAAGTCTCGCTTCTGGCCTTAACTTCTTTACTAACCAAGACCAGTTTCCTGAAATGTAAAGTGAAAAACATTGACAAAACTTCATGCCTCCAACAGCTTTAAAGTTCTATAGACTTAAGTAAAATCTTTTGGGAGGGTTATTATTTTGTGTAGTTGTTTGTTCTCTCAGAACAGAGAAAGAACTGAAAGAAATGTGTCAGTGCAGACAGTGTAATCCAAAATCCTGGCCTCTGGGTGGGTTTGGTATTGCAAAAGTCTCTGGGTTATCCTTTCAGTCCAGAAGTGACAGGCGAGGGCCATTGTTTCTCTAGCAACCATTACCCAAGACAGAGAGTAAGTTTCTTCACGCCACATGAAAATCCTGGTGTCTAAACAGAAAGTTCTGGTCTGAAGAGGTAGGCTGTGCCTCTTGCACACCACTCCACAGTTTTGGACGATATATGAGGCTGTTATGACCCTGTTATCTTCAACAGAGGAGGCAGGCTAGGCCTTCAAGGTTCTTTCCAGCAGTTATATTCTTTGATTCAAAGAAGCCATGTTTTGTGAATAATGATCCAAGTTGTTTAGCAATTTGAGGTTAAGTTTTCTTTATTTTGCTTAAAATATGACCCCAAGTTGTAAAGTAGATGTAGTTTCAGAAGTTTGACATTTTAAACAATCATAGGTGAATCTGAGACTTTTTCTTGAAAAAAGGAAATAAAAGAGTTAGGCACATGATCAGGCAAACTGTAAAGTTGTGGGAAGATAGAAAGATTAGACATTTTTCTACCGAGGGCAGGCAAGTTGTAAGAGGAAAGTTAAAAAAAAAAAGCATAAGGGAAGAAGTGGGGGAGGAAGAAGGAAATAGAATAAGTGCAGCCCCTTCTGGGCTGCAGGTCTTTGAAGTGACGCCAGAACTGCAGCAAAGGATTGTGGGATAGGAGGTCAAGAGAAAAAAGTAGATGGAGACCCTTTGTTCAGAGGTTAATAGTTAATAGTTAAGTGTCAGAAGTGGTTTATCAGAGTAAAATGTCCTGTGCAGTTTTAGATACTTTTTAGAAGAATAATTCTGTGGAAGTTTTCCAAGGTTCTTACCAAAGATTTCTATGGTTTATAACTTACCTTCAAAGATATTCCACAAATAGAGGATTTATTTTAATTAGAAATAAAAACAAACTATAGAAGAGGTCAGGTGTTTCATATTTAAAATTATTACAAATAACTGGCTTTCTTTTTATTTTGAGGTACACAAGGAGGTTGAAAGAAGTAGATGACAGTGATCTGGGAGACTTTTAATTGGTTTACACTGTTTCCACAAGTTCAGTGCCACGTAGTCTGTACGTTATGCACGACAAAAATGCTCTTTGCTCTTCTCAGACATTCTGATTCCTAAGGATTTCAGGCAAAGGTCATAGCAGAGGTAAATTTAAATTCATTTTGGTAAAATCTAATTTCTTATTCAGATAGCTGAGCAGAGGGTCTTGTAAAATTAGCAGTGGTTTACTGCAGAAATGTTAGGAAAGCTTACCGAGAGTGTAGGAGACTGTAGCTCAACTGGTGTTTCCTTGAAAGAGTTGCTAGAAGTGCTTCAAATCAGTAAGTTCCAGGAAAGTAGTCCCCCCTCCTTTTTTTTTTGCTTTCTTAAGAAAACCAACATTTTCCTTTATGTTTGGCAGGTTTCTTTGTGTGAAAGTGATGTGGTTAAGTTTTTATTTGTAGAGCTCTCCTCAGACGTGCAGTCTGGCAGCCTCTGAGATGATTAAGAGGGCTCACAGGAAACCTCCACCTTGGACTGTTTAATTTACCAGGACTTTTAAAAGCAAGACTGATAAAATTCATAAATTTATCACATCTCTGGCAGTTGATGACACTCATCAAGCCCATTTTTAAGACTCTTTGGTTCTGTGCTTTTGCAGAGCCAGGTCACTGATGACAAACCTAATGCAAACGATCAAGCCATAACTAACCTTTAAGTGTTTCCCTGAAGGTTAAGACTGGAGGATCTGAATAAAAAGTAGCAGGATCCTTGCTCTGATCTTTTCTGACATTTCCCAAATCCACAAGGCAGAGGGCATGGTGCTGGACTGGGGCATAAACTGTTCCACACTCTTTGCTCTTAGTGAGGAAGACGAGCAAGCTGTCTTTCACAGATAAGGACAGGAATACACACATATTATACAATTAATATTTGATTTGCTTGTGGGTTTGTTTTTAATAAACTTTTAAAAACCACTCACCTGCAAATAAAATTTAAAAGCACAGTTATAACAAATAATTATATAATCACAAAATGCCAAGTGCAGATTTCTACTGTTTATGCATTTAAAATATATATATTTTGGGGGCTTTTCTGAACAGTTGTTACATAACTGATTTGATGTCATTTAGGATTATGTGATGGTTGGAGGACTCTCTAATCTTGAAAAAGGATTGTTATCGCCTCTTTTTAATTGTTTTTAAAATTTCAGAGTGCAATATTTTGTGTATGTAATGTTAAGCAACTCCATGCCTTTTGCGGAATGGACAGTTTGTTGTCTTTGTATTACCAGATATCATTTTCTGAAACAGCAGGTCAGGTAAGGCTAGACTTAGTAATAGCTGTGGGTACTCTGAGCACCTCTCAAATCAATAATGACAGAGGTAGCCTGATAGCAATTTATGAACCACAGTCCTCATGGGAAACATATTTCAAACCATAATTTCATCTAAACTGTTTATCGGGTAAGCTTGCTCAAATGTATGAAGTGTCAAAAATTTCTTTGACATTAGGCTTGTTATTGTCCTTTGATTTATGTACCTAAGCAAAACGTAGTAAATAAAAAGATTGTTTGGTGGTTTGGTATTTTAAAGAAATGATTAGAAACATTTGCCAATGCTATTCTACATTTTTTTCCAAATAAAAAAAAGTGTTTCCATGCAGAGAATGACTTCACAGTAATGGAACCTTAAATGATCATTATAGAAAGTAGGAATGCCAATGAACTTGCTATGAAATACTCAGAAAACTCTGGTCTAGATGTATAATGTTCTCGTAACAAAGCCTTTGTCCTTTTTGAATTTTGTATTCCTCACGATACACAAAATATCCAGTTTATAATTTGAGTTATAATGGTAAATTTAACTTATTAAAATATGGCCACTGTATTTTATTTGATTTCTGTGGAAACTTCCATATGGAAAATACAAAGGACTATTCTTTTGAAATGCATCCTTAAAGAAAATTCTTGGATATAAAGCATTTTTATTTGCTTAGGAATAGTAAGATTGACTTTATAGACTTTTTGATGATGGCATATTATAAAGGTATAAAATGCATCAAAAGGCAGACTAGAAGACAAATCTTTTGAATGAGATTTTGTTTAGTATTTTAGTCTGCAATTTTACAATTTATTTCACTTTGAGGATTTCTATTTTTATAATTACTTAACCAGACTTTCATATTAGGAAACCTTAGACAGAATATATATATATATATATATATATATATATATATATATATACACACACACACATATATATATTCTAAATATGTAATTATAACAGTCAGCCAAGAATTATAAAGAATTACATTATATATTTTAAAAGAGTAATTTTAAAACAAACAAGAACCTTGTGTAAGTGGAATTCATTTGCATATTGAAGAAAAATAAGAAAACTGATAGAGACAGACACATTTCAATACAAAAGTTGTTTAAATGGGCACTTTTTCTGTTTCCAATATATTTTTTCTGAGTGTTTACCAAGTTGATGGGCACGATAAAAGCTCACAGGAATAATGTGGACAGATACCCATGCTAGCATTGCTAACTTGTCAGTTAATCTGCTTCCTGGAAAACAGGATACCGTGAATCTGTGTATATTTGATGTAAACTGGCAGCATTTACTGGAGAACTAAGAGAAAATACTCTGTGATGGAGTTTAAAGTTCTGATTTGCTACTTTTCAAAGAAAGGCTGTTTCCCAGGCTGGCCAGTATTCTGATGGGACAATCTATGCTTATTGATAAGTTATCGGATTCCTCTCCAGAATCAGCTGGTCAGGAAGGATACAGAGGGGCAGGAACATGAGGGAGAGGGGACTTTGATAGTAGCTTTTTAAGATCACCACGGTAGGAGGGAATGCAAAATGGAGAAAGGAAGCATAAGAGAAGTAAAGACAGGAAAAAGAGCAAGAAAAGAAGGGAAAGAAGTCAAAAGACACAAAGCAAAACAAAGTAGGGAGACAATAGTTAGAACAGAAAAAAAATTTGTAAATCAAATAGCATTCCAAACCTCCATTTACTTTTGAATGAGGATTCCTCACCTGAATTTCATGGACTTCCTAAATCTGTGAAACCACTGAAATGGTGCACATATTTTGTGTAAATGTACACATACATTTTTTCAAAGACAGTATGTGTTCCTTTCTTTGATCTGACTCTGCAAAGAGGTTCAAGACTGAGTAAAAAGTCAAGAACTACCATTCTTTAGGGGAGACATACATACACTTTAAAGACAAATGTCTTCAAAGGAGTCACTGAATGCTTGAGACTAACTGTAGATAGTACAAGATTGTTGCCTTTTTCTATTAAGTTGTGTGCTCTGCAAAGATTATCCATTCTTTCAGACTTACACAATGCTAATTTTTCAATCAAATATTGTTGACTGACTTCGCAGGGAGGCAAATCATCAATTTTTAAGTTGGGAGTGTTATGGAAGTGGAGAAATAGAGTAGTATAGGGGAAATGGCATTAATTTGGAGCCAATTTGTATATTTCTAATATACAAACACTGTCTGGAATGCTAATTAGCAGTGTGTGATAGGATGGGTTATATCACCCCCCTTAACTCATTATCCTCTTATAAATAAAAATGATGATAATTACTCTATAGGGCTATTGCAGAGATGAGAAGATGCAATACTAATTTGCCTTTTTTAGGTACTCTCTTCCATGAATCATGATACACATTTCATATGAGTTCTGTAATGTAATTTCCCCCTAAATCTAGAAGATTAATGCTATTTTATTCCCATTTTATGGAGAGGAATATTGAGGCAGAAAGGTCAAGAAATTTGCTAACAGTCATGAAGGTAATATTTGGTGGAGCCGGCATGTGGAAGCTCATGCTCCAAAAGCTCATGTTCTTGAGCCATTAAAGAGACAAGAAGCAGCCTACTAGCTGGGGCAGCCACTTAGCTGCTACACTGCTGCAGCTGATGGCAGAGAGTCTGCTTCTTGCAGTGTGGTGGTGGTTATGGCATTTCTTGTCCCTGTTTCTGAATCTGTATACTTACTTTACTTTTCTTCCAGGTTGAACATCATATATTCTTTTGTTCCTTCCATTTTTTCTCTTCTTTCCTTCCAGGTGGTTTCCCAGATTTTTGTGGTCCTGTAGTTTTGGAAGAGAAAAGATGAGAATCTTGATGTGAGTTTCAAGAAGATGAATTTCCTATTACTTATACTAAGAAGTACCTAGGAAGCTCCAGGAGAAGTAATGTCTACTTAGGTGCCAGGTTTTCCACTAGAATGAGATCTAATGCTGCGGAAATGTTACCTAGGCATACTGGGACTCCACCTTCCCTCCCTACCATAGGAAAACCTTGGTGAAGCAAGAACATTTTTTAAGGTAGCAACTTACTTTGAACAATTATGTAACATAAACAATCATTGTATTACCTGATACTTTAGAGAGAGTTCCAAACTTTTCCTTTTGGAATGTTTTCTCTTTATTGTTGAAGGATCTGAGTATGTAATTATTGATGTTTAGTGTACTTAAATCCTAGAAAAGTACACATATAAAGCTGTAAAGTCCTTTTCTGATAGTCAACACTCTTTTTTTTAGTGTTGTTTATTAAAAAGTGGCCAGCATTGATTTTATGAAAATACTATCAGACAGATTTTGGGAGATTTGAGAAGATATACTGCTATTGAAAGAGACATTTTTTTCCCTTCTAAGAGATAATGATTTTCAGGAAGAGCAGGGCACATATGGAAGGCTTTAGCTTATCTTTAGTGCCTCATGCACCCATTGTGGATTCCACGGAAAGGCCAGTGAATGGGATTAGGTCCCAAATACAGGATGTCAGTCACTAAACGGGATGGGCTAGAACACTGTTTGGGTCACATGTAAGAAACTACTTGCTAACACTGTTGAATGCTATTAACAATGAAATAGGCTATAATGTTGGTTTCCCTCTGCCTCTGTTTAAAAATAAAACAGTTATCTTTTGTCTTAAATGATTTAAATGAAGTTCAAGGGAAGACAAAGTGGGTTGACAGATCACTTAAGGGAAATGTCTAGTTCTGTGCTCTAATTAAAAGTTGAATTTCTCAGCTCCTCCTGTTGACTCAGTTTAATTAAACAGTGATCTGAGAAATTTTTATTTTTACAAAAAGTCAGATCAAAATGTTAATCACATGAGTTGTTTTTAAAAGGTCAAGGAAATCTTTTTTTCCCACTTAGGGTTTAACTGATTGATTATTCCAGCCTCATACCCTCACAGCCTAAGCAGTGGTTAGTAGCATCCTTGAGATTCTGTAGTAGAGGCCTCTTTGCTTATTCCTTTTCCAAATATTATCAGTGTTATATTTTACTTCTAAGTACCACCTTTTAATTAAAAAAATAGTGCCTCACCATTTTCAAATATTTTTGACCTTCAGTCAAAAAATTATTTTTAGAAAGGAATTTCAATATTATTTATAAATGAGTTTCATGTTTGTTAGGAGCAATTTTAATAAGTATACTAGAATTTCCCAGTTTAAATACAGCATGAATTATTCTTCTGTGAGGCTCCTGAAAAGCTAGGTGTGAGGTTTCTTGACCTATTACTCCCTCAACATCTTCTCTCACTCTCCTCCCTCCTTCTCAGAAGCAGTGAGCAGCTGTGGGCTACACAACTGGTTTTCACCAGTGCCTGGTGGAACCTTAATTCCTCCCTGTCAGCACATCCCTAGCCCACTTTCATAGTTTGGATAAGGGCTGGATAAGCAGTTGAACTTCTGGGTGCTTTTCCAAATGAAATTCAACCTCTAGACCTTTAGGGGTTTACTCAGTCTTCCTCTCTACCCTAAGATGAGTTTGGAATGAATTTTCTCTTAATGGATTCTATTTGTGGGTGGGAGAGGTAATCACTGCATCACTCAGAGTCATGAGCATAACTTCAAATAAGGGAAAAGAGCCATGCAGGAATGTGCGAATAGATGTGATCCTCAGGAAGCTCTGTCTGAAAAGGTGCTGGGAGATTCTGATCGACTGTTGAATGGAGATACTGTATCTTATGTGACAGAAATCACCTCCTGACATTAGACTTGTGTTTGAATGGTGATTTAAAACATAATATAGCTGACAAAGAAAAATGGAAGACGTCACTATGTGAAAGTGATATGAATATGAAACATTTGAGATGTGTAACCAAGAATTACTAGTGTGGAGAAATGTAATAAAACATTAAAATTGGATTTGCAGAAATAGCACCTTGACTAGAACCTCCTCTTGGTTTATTGCAAGGAATTCTTATTTTTTGAAAAACTTGTTGAGTTATATGATTTGTGAATCTAGCCATAAGACTGTAAATGTTATAATAATTAAAAGAGCTATTTTGAAATGCAAATTGTTTTTAAAAATTCTCATGTTTAGAACAGCTACTTTTCATTAAAATAAATCTATCTACTTTTGCTTGTCCAGGTTGTTGCTTTTATACCAGGACTAAGTTAATAATGGTCATAATTAAAAATAATGGGGAAAATCTGACAATAATGTTCCTTTCAATTAAGTTTATTCTTTTTTGAGGAGAATTGTTTCACATGACAAATATGTGATCACTCACATTTCCTTTGGCAAGAAAAAACAATTGTTTGGCAGCATTGTTTAGAAGATCAGGAAAGTGACCCAGAGGTTTAAGGTTTTTTTTTTTTTGGTACCGGGGATTGAACTCATGACCTCACATTTACCAAGCAGGCATTTATGCCACTGAGCTAAACCCCCAGCCCCTGAGGTTTAAGATTTAATCTTACCTTGAGGAAGGTTGTGGCTCACTCAGGAATAAATACACAGCAGGCAGATGGAAGGGTGACTTGTTATAGGCAAGTGTCCACTGGGCAATTCCAAAGAGCAGTATTCCAGGAGCAGTAATACTTTGGGAAGAGCAGGTGATATTTAAGGCAGACAAATGAATAAGCAATAGGATTTGAACCAAGGTTTGAACAGCAGGTGTACCTCCTGCAGGTATTTCTTGAGTGGGATGATAATTCAGGCACAGGGTGAAATTTTATTTTTGCAGAGATTATCTTCTGTCTTTGCCTGTAAAAGGATGACATACTTTTTTTTTTTTTTTTTTTTTTTTTTTTTTTGCACCAGGGATCAAACATGACCTAGCATTTGCCAGGTAGGAGCTTATGACCCTGAGCTAAATCCCCTGCCTTGGATAATATACTCTTTCCAGTTGCAATGTGATTTGTAATTCCTCCCTGCAAGAGATGTGTATTTTCTTGGTCTGTTAATATCAGGCTTGCCTACATGACTTGCTCTGGCCAATGAGATATGAGTGAATCCTAACATATGACATGATCAGAAACTTTAAATGGGCCTGAATGTTTTGTTTGCACCCTTTGCCATGGATATGGTTTGTTCCAGCAAGGGGCATCTTCTTGGGTATGGGTTTCAGAATGAAGTAACACATAGAGTTGGAACTTGGAGCAGGACTCCAAGTCCATAAAAGCCTACACAAAATGTCAATGATGAATAAATATTTCCTGCTGTATCTGTTGAGATTTTGGGCATTGTTTGTTACTGCAGTGCAGCTGACCAATACAGGAACATAACTTGAGTATGTGAGTGGGGTCAGAAATCTACTTATTTCAGGGGCAATAAAAATAAGATCAATTTAGTTTTGGAAAGGGAATTATGTAGAAGAGAAATAAAAGAGAGATGCTGTGTCACATGACTGGAGATTTAAATAGTAGATTACAAACGGTGACTTGAACCCCTAAGCAGTGGGAAAACCCTGAAGATTCCGAGCATGGGAGTAAAGCAGCAAAGGGAAAATTTTAGGACTATTTGTCCAACAGTAGCCTTTGGATAAAATGTGAAATGAGAAAGAAACCAGTAAAGAAACAATGTGTTCTTAAGCTTGTGCTTGAATATTGTTACTGGTGAAAAATAATTATTGTTTTGGAGTAAAGTGGCGTTGACACACACACACAAAGAAAAAAATTTGGTGGGCAAAATGACTCTAAGGAAAAAAGAAAAAGAGAGAGAGAGAGAGAGATGGCCATGGCAGTGTAAATGTTCTCTTAGAACGGGAAAGCAGAACAACTTGCAATGATTTTCAGGCACCCTTCTTGATCTAGTTGTTTTTTTAAAATTAATTTTATTGTTACACTTTTGACATACATGATGATCACAATCGCCATAGGAAGTTTGCATCTGTACACAGTATATCTTAATTCTTTTCCCTATTCCTCTCCCTTCTCTTTAGTCCCCCTTTCCCTTTCTATTTACATAAATTTGTTTCTATTTTTTCCATTCATTTTAAGTTTTGTTTTTAATCCTGTTCCCTTCCTTCTCTCTCACCTCCTCTCTCCTTTGTTCCCCTTCCCATTTGAACTTTCCTTCATATTTCCCAATATCTATCCTCCATTTTGATCCTTATTTATACTTTGAGTTTCTCATGCAAAAGAAACAATGCAATATTTAAACATTTGTATCTGATTCATTTCAACTAAAATTATGTTCTTAAAGCGCATCGTAAAAATATGTCAACTTTATCCTGCTTTGGAAGAGTAGTACTATATACCATATAAAATCAACATCTTCCTTCTCCATTCGTCCATTGATAGGCATATGGGCTGCTTCCGAGATTTAGCCATTACAAACTGTGCTGCTCTAAACATTAGTGTTCGTATATTGCTGTGGTATTATTATTTTAATTCTTTTAGGAAGATACCTAGAAGGGGAATAGCTGGGTCAAATTGAAGCTCTAGTTTTAGATTTTGAGGAATCTCTGTACTGATTTCCATTAATTGTACTAGTTTACATTCCCATCAACAGTGGGGAAGGGTTCTTTTTTCCATACACCCTCTCCAGCATTTGTTATGGATTGATTGATTTCTTGATGATAGCCATTC
This sequence comes from Hydrochoerus hydrochaeris, assembly GCA_004027455.1. Taxonomy (NCBI): domain Eukaryota; kingdom Metazoa; phylum Chordata; class Mammalia; order Rodentia; family Hydrochaeridae; genus Hydrochoerus; species Hydrochoerus hydrochaeris. The sequence continues at coordinate 54,135 of PVLA01008119.1, forward strand.
TTTCTGGAGTGAGATGGAATCTCAGTGTTGTTTTAATTTGTATTTCTTGAACAACCAGTGATGTTGAACTTTTTTTTCATATATTACTTGCTGTCTGTATTTCTTCTTCTGCAAAGTGTCTATTTACCTTAGATGCCCATTTTTGGATTGAGTCTTTAAATTTGGGATATCTAATTCTTTGAGTCCTTTATATATTCTAGATGTTAGTCCTTTGAGGAATAGTGGCTAAAATTTTTTTCCCATTCAGTGGGATGTCTCTTCATTCTGTTGGTAGTTTCTTTTGCTGTGCAAAAGCTTTTTAGTATGTGACCCTGGTTGTTGTTTCTTTGTAATATTTTCTGTGTGACCAGGGTTTTGTTCATACATTTTTTGCCTATATGTATGTCTTTAAGAATTTTGCCTATTGTATCTTCCAGCAGGTTAAGCATTTCTATTTTAATGTTTAGATCTTTGATCCATTTTAATTTTAGTTTAGTTAATGGTGAGAGATATGCATACAGGTTTAATCTTCAGCATGTGAAGTTTTACCAGCAAGATTTATTGAAGAGACTTTCTTCCAGTAAAGGTGTTTGACCCCTTTATCAAAGATAAGGTGACTGTGTTTGGAATTGTTTCCACATCTTCTTTTATGTTCCATTGAGCCTTAGGTTTGTTTTTGTTGTTTTTTGTTTTCGGCACCATGCTGTTTTTGTCATGGTAGCTCAAACTGGTGATTCTTATGATTACATTAATCACATGAGGTCAAAGTCTCAAGGCCTTTCTAACTCAAATTTATTTATTTGAATATATATTTTGGGTAATGTGCAATTTTTTCCTTTGGCATGAAAATCAATTCCATTAATGCATATCTCATTGGAGAATGGATCCTGTGAAATCATGAACTAAAAGAGAAGTATTTAAGACTTGTAGACTTGTTGTTAATGTGTAATTACCATGTGCAAGATCTATAACCTTTCAGAATGACTGGCTTCTACCACACTTGAGAACAAAGAGAGATGTTGACATAAAGTGGGAGGACTATCTGAGAAAATAAAACAAATTTTATCTGCTTTCTATTTTACTCAATATTTCTGCAACATTGGGTCCCCTCATGTGTATCTCTCATATCTACTCAGGTGCATTATTTTATATGACTTTGTATAAACCATTTCATGTTTTCCTAGATGAGGTACTATGTAACAAATTCATCGAGAGTCAAGCTAACAACACATCACACAGTGAAGGAAGTCATCTAAATGTTATAGTTCTCATGTGTATTCCAACACGAATTTATTCCATTTCTAGTTGCTCAGTAGAGTTTCTTGGTTGCATGAGATTTTTTATTCAGTCTGATCACAATGTTTGCCTCAAATCTCATAAAGTCCAATATGTTACTGCTGTTCTGAAAGCCTCCAACACGTTTAATGAGTTGAAAGTATCCCTGTACATTGCATTCACTTAAAAAGGGAAATCCTTTTAAATGGCTATAGCTACAGAAGTTTAATTTAGTTTATTTAGGAGGAAATGAGAGCCTTGGATTGTAGGTGAGTCTTACAATCTTATAGACTGATAGAAAAGTGGTTTGGGGGATGGTTGGAACAGCATGGAATTTCTGCAGCCAAAATTATTTTTGTGAACACATTCCCAAACTCATGATCATGTTTTGATAAGAAAAACCCCTTTCTCCACAAGTTCTCAGGTCCCATTCATTGGCCTCCTGCCCCCAATTCAGGAACCTATGTCAGCCTGTTATGTGGCTTAGTTCTTGGTGATATGTTTTCAATTTGAGTCAACTTGATGAGAGAAAAATTACTAAAAAGTGGGAATGAGCTGTGAGGTGAACAGGGTTTTCCTATCAAAGTGGAGGTATTTCTAAAAGCATTTATTATTTTAAACTAAAACATTTATAGAAAGCCATGAGTGTGAAGTGTATGATTACCAGTTGCGGCTTTGCTGTATTGAAAAATTCAAGTTCATAGGAAATATTCACTGAGGCTCTGTGTAACAAGCAGTTTGTTCAGGGGAACAGTTGGATCCAGAAGAAATGTCAGTTTAAAACAACAGTTTACTAGCATAGGCATAATAGGCAATTAGGATTCGTAAACATTCCCATGATCGAGAGATAACTCAGGGTTTTAGCTGTGTTCTTAAAAGAGCAGAATTTAAATGTTGCATACATCTGTGTCTTACCCAAGATGTATGTCAGAAGTGAGAAAACCACTCTTCCATTTTCAGTATTTTATGAGCTCTGATGTAATGTGGTTATTTTTTCAGTGTTGAAAATGAAGAGTATCATTTTGGCAGATTTGTTCCATGGTAAAGGAACATTTAGCTTTTAAGTGAAAAAGTCTGCCTGTAACCCTGTGTTGAAGAGATGTTGTATGGCTAAGTTTACTTTCTTAGGAAGTCAGTTTTGTGTGGTGTTCTCTGGAAATTTGATTGGAACGTATAAAATTCTTATTGTATGAATTCTGTGTGATCTAAGGAAAATAAGTTTAATCACATTGGGTAAAAGGGTTCTTTTTTATGAGAACTCTTAATGTGCTCACAATATTTTTTCTCAATCATACATCAAGGATTTCATCCTAAAATGTTGCTTTTGGTGTATTGTTGAGTAAAAAGCAGACTGTGAAAAGTATTTATAGACCCTATGTATACATAAAACTTTGTATATGTGTGTACACATGAAAGAAAAGATGTCTTGAAGGTGTTTAATAGAGAACTCTGAATGGTGCATTTTTAGGAATTATTTTTGTGTTTTCTTTAATCATATTAGATTTAGTTTTGTTATTGTGAAAAGTGCCATGCATTTGAAAGGAGACGTGAAGTTCAATGGCCAATAATATATCAAATAGCCACTGTCTAGCTAAAAAATAATAAAATAAAATACTGCTTTATCTTAGAAAGCAAATCTTTTTGTTGCCTTCAAGGAGGTAGCAATTTGCCTGAATTTTGTGTTATTTCTTTGCCTTCTTTTAGAGTTTAACATCTAGCAATGTATTCATAAGCCATATATTGTTTTATTTTGATTTTTTGAACTTTAAATGAAATCATATGAGATGAATTCTATGACTTTTTTGCTTGCTATAGTTTACTTGTCATATCAAGTATACCTGATTTTTTTCTTTGTGAATGGAAAATATTTTATGTACAGGAAATTAATGATGTTATAGTTATTTTCAAAATGAAAGCCTCATATATAAACATATATAGAGAAGTACTGAAGTACTAAACTTTTTGTTAATTGAAAGTTTTTTGTCCATTTTTATATATTCACATGTAGTATCGGCAGCTGCTTGTTTCCTTTCTTGCACCAGCTGGTCAGCCATTGCATTTGAGAGTTAGCTACTGGCTGTACTTTTGGGGAATTTTAGGAACTATGCACAATAGTAAAACTCTGTTATTGACCATTCAACATGAATGAGATGAGCTACTGATCAGCTCAGTACTTGGAAAGCAAAGACCAAGTTATGTAGGCAGAGGAAAGGGATGATTCTGGACCTGAAGATATTTGGAAGACAGGTTTCCATGTGACATTGAAATGAAGACCTGCAAGAACCATGATTGGAACCAATCTTAATGTCCCTCCATGAATGAATTAAGAAAGAAAATGTGGTAAGTACATGTAAAGGAATACTATTCAGCCACAAACAATGCTGAAATTCCGTCATTTGCAACAACATGGATGAATCTGTAACACATTATGTTAAACTAAATAAACTGATCACAGAAGACTAATGCAGCATGACCCCATTTATATGTGGAATCCAAAAATGTTGAACTTTTAGAAGCAGAGTGTAGGATTGTTGTCAGAAGCTGGGTGTGTGGATGGTTGTAGAAATAAAATGTTGGTCAAAGGGTACAAAATTTTAGCTAGGTAGGAAGAGTAAGTTCAAGAGATATATTGTATAATAGAGTGATTGCAGTTAATAATATCCTTGAAAATTGTCAAGAAAGTAGATGTGGAGTGTTATTACCACAAAGAATTAAACATGAGGTAAGAAATATTTTGTAAATAGTTTGATTAAGCCATTGTAAATAAAATATTCATATTTCAAGACATTATGTCATGCATCAAAAATACAGTGAATTTTTATTGTCTATTAAAAAAAGAGCTCTGGGTATCCCAAAGGCAACTGAAGACAGAGTGACAGGGCCATATTCAGGTGTATGGGACATAGACAAAGTGAGTGGGTAGGTCAAGCTACCTACCTTTCAACTTTATTCGTGTAGTGACAAGCACTCTGTGAGTACTAAGCACATCAAACTCTGCCAGGCATATGCAATTTAAAGTATAGCAAGATCATACTCAGCATTTAAAGAACTTTCATTTTAATGGAAGGATAAGATTCGCCAACAATCTTTGTACTATGTCCAAGTAGCCAGGGAGAGAATCCAAAAGAATCATTAATTAGTTGGCTACAGGGAGCTTTCAAGAGGAATAGAAGCCATGTTCATTGCCAGTGGCACTTGAAGGATGAACATGGTGGCTAAGGAAGGGGAAGCCGACCCTGTTGGAGGAAAGGGGGTTTATAAAGTAGTAGGCCTGGAGAACTTCAGGCTTTCATGGTGTCCTGCTAACCCTGGAGTGTTGGAACCTCCTTGAACACCACAGTGATGGCTCTGAAACCTGACCGTTTGCCCACCTGTTCCAAATTCTGTACCTGATCTATGTGACTCAAAGTATCCTCCACTACTGTGCTTCCCATCTGATTTCTCTGAAGTGCTTCTCTGCATTATGCTTTCCTCATCTATAAAACAGAACTCCTTGGCTCATTTGGACTCAGTTTTCTACTTTTTCTGCAGAGATCCTGTTGAATGAATATTTCTTCTCGAAAAATTGGACTTGTGTTTTTTTACCGAAGTTGAGTTACAGAATTCCAGAGACATCCAGGCTCCCATCAATGGAAGCTTTAAGTGTAGGAGTTTCTGAAAACCCATCAACCACTTATATGAGTACCTACTGGGGGAAAGCCACTGTATGCCATCTCCAGGTTATGATAGCTACTGGAAAATAATTCGACCATACTTATATAGTATTTTGTCTATGCTTTCTTTAAATTTTATAACTGTATTGTAAGTGTTTACACACTGGAGATTTGAGGACCACATACAAGATATAGCTCTTATGGTACTTTTCTGTTTCATCTGTTTCAATAGAGTACAAATATAGCACAAAAATCATGTCAAGTACATATACTAGAGTTTAAAAAATGTTAAATTTTGGACTCAGCAAACAAATAAAAAACACCAAAACTCTTAAGAACAAGATAAGCCAATTTGACTCCTGCATGAGAAAGTCATATAAAAGCTTATCAGCCCCTATTTTATAGTCCAGATAAGCTCTGATTCAGTAAACTAGAAGTAAACACAGGCATACTTAATGAGAAACACTGGTATCGACATTTTATTTAGAAACTGACAGTGAATTTATGGGTTTCCCCTCTACTGTTCTTTTCTTTCATGCCCAGACTTACTGTTATTAATTTAGAGTTTTGTTATTTCAGAGAAAAACTCTGCATAGTCTCTCTGAATATGGCTCTCAGACCACATTCTTTTTATCCAGGCTCCCTGGACACTAAAGAAAGGCTGATGAATTGCACCAAGATTGTTTTTAAAACCATCTCTCTGATTGTTTTTAAAACCACCTCTCTGTTTCTTCTCTAGGATGCGTTGATTGAGGTGATTAAATAGAAATAGGAAAATCTCTACTGCTACCACCTTGGTCTAAAACACAAAATAGCTCACTTGATTCCTGCAATATTCTTCTTAAAGGTTTCTCTGCTTTTGTTCTTGATTCTCCAATTTATCAGATATACATTTACCTCAGGATATTTGGATATGCTGTTCCTTCAGCCTGGACCACTCTTCACCCCATTTCTCGCTGTTTCCTTCAGTGTGTTTGTTTCTATACTCAAATGTCACATTTTCAATGAGGATTTCTCTGGCTGCTTCATAAGAAATTACAACTTTAGTTCCATAAATTTCTTAT
>PVLA01008119.1:60205-93715 GCA_004027455.1 Hydrochoerus hydrochaeris
AAAAAAAAAAAAAAAAAAAAAAAAAAAAAAAAAAAAAAAAAAAAAAAAAAAAAAAAAAAAAAAAAGAAAGAGAGAAAGAAAAAAAAAAGAAAGCATAAATGAATAAATGTTTAAGAAGGGGGTTACTCCTACCCTATATTATTTTTTTCATAAAATATTTTAGTTTTACTCCAAAATTTGGTTAGAACAACAGTTAGTTTTCATTTTAAAGGAAGAAATCAAAGCAACCACACATCTGCATGAGGCATTTTCTTGTTATGCACTACATTTGTCGATTTATGTTTTACTTTTTTCTAGCTGGAGAGAGAAACAGGTTGAGTGCAAGTTTTGTCATTTTTAAAAAAATCTGTTGGAGAAAACATTCAGAAACATTCTGTTAATGGAAACATTTGGAAATAGCTTTTAAGTATATTTCTTGTGTGATCTGCATATCCAAAGAGAAAAGAATTGAGTAGCACCATGAATCACTAAATGAGGGCTGCTTTTAACAGCTGAGGTGTGTGATCACATTCTAAATCAGTTCTCCATTTTTATCTTCAGATATTTGATAGAATAGAAGCTCACCAATGTGAGCTCACCAAAAGTCCATGTGGAATTTTTCCTCTTTGATTTAATGTAACGGAGTTAAAAAAATGGATCCAGTGAGACAGAAAGAAGAATGGGAAGGGTGTCAACATATCTATCCTTCTACTTGTTTTTGTAAATAAACTTTGTTTGGATAAATATTGTCTGTGGACATTGCTTATGCCTGCTTTTAGACATACAGTGGCAGAACTGAGTAGCAATAGATATTATGTGGTTTCAAAGCTTTAAGCAATTACTATCTGGCACTGTACTGAAAAAATTTGTGGATCCCTGCCTGACATTAGACTGGAATCAGGTCAAGTTAAATAGACCAGGGAAAGGGGTAAAACAAAAGTGTTTTATAATCTGAAGAATGCTACTCAGACTTTAATTAATAATTATATATTTTCTCAATTTGTACAATTCCTCAGACCTACTAGATTATTTAGAATATAAAATTTCTAAAAAATTAAGTATCCTCATTGAAATTGACAACTTTTAGTTTGTGACTGGTTTTCAAGTAATGATGACTTATAAAGCTAACGTTATAGGCAGCTGAGCTAGTTAGAAATATTATAGGCATCCAGACAGGGCTGGGCTTTCCAGGAGGCCAGCACAGAGGACTAAATGTCTTGTGACCTTGGGAGAGACACACACTTCTTGCTGTGGACCAAATCTCAAAACAGAAGGCAAAACAAATGCAACCACACCCTAAGTATAAACATTAGGAATTAGGTATGGGTCACATTGAGAAGCCAGCAGGCGTCAGCATCCCAACCTGCTACAGGAAGTCACTGACCCATAAGAATGCTCCCTTGCTATGTGACTCACTTCCCTATTTGTCCTTAATTTGGTCTGTTTTACCTAAACAATTAAATTTACTGGTTGACCATAGTTCTGTCCCACCTCATACCTATCTGCTTTGAGAGTTCCCAGTATTCCCTACATTAAGACCTGCCTCAACTCATGGTTTTACTCTATAAAAATCCTTAGAAAAGAGAATATTTGGCAACTCACTCGGGATCCCTTCTGTCTCTTGCTCAAATAGAAGCTTTCTTTCTCTCAATAAATATTTCTGCTCTTAACCTCTGTTGTTCCTAAAATTCATTCTTTGATTTTAGAGAACATGAACTTGTACCAGACATATAGTAGGTCAAGAATTTCATTCCCCTATATTACTAATTTATGGTTCTTTTACAGCTTTTTAGATCAACTATTATTTCATAAGCAACACTGCATTTTACGACTGAAGTTATTCTCAACCTGTTTTATATATGTGTACTTTGATATATGATTGATATTTGTCACAAGCGTGCCTTGCTGGTGAAGTATCATCGATTCCTGAGCTCTGCATCATGTTGGAACTTTGGGTGCTGGGAGAACAGGCGGCCTACTCGCTGCCCTGGTATGCAGCTGGGAGCCTTCCGGTGCAGGGGCTAAGGTTATCAGACATCGATCCACCCCCCACCCCCCCACCCCGCCCCATTAGCAAGTCGGCACGGGGCGGTGGGGGGGGCTGTCTGAGTATCTCTTGGGAGGATGAATGTATGCAGTGTGGCAAGTAAGGGGGATTTCCTTCTACCACCTCTTTGAAGGCAAATATTTTTATCAGTGTTTTGCTCAGTTTTGATTAATGGTACTGCTTTATTCAATATTCTGTTTTTATAAGTTCGATATTTCCTTCCATTTTCCTCTATCTGATAGAAAGGATAGCTAATGTGAACAGAATGGGCTGCACTATTGTGCCCATTGCTTGTGTCCTGGTGACCTGCTCTGAGGTTCTATGGTAGTTTCATTGCACTGCGGTTGCATGGGTTTGTTCTGTCTTGTTCTGCTGTATTTTGCTACCTTCAAAAAAAAAAAGTAGATAACAAAGTAACAAAATACCTCCAAAAATCTCCCAACTTCACCGAAGCCAATTCATGGAGCATGGATGAGGAGAAACTCAAAAACAAGGCAACAGAATTATATAAGGTGATTAAAAAGTAAATAACAACAACAAAACAAGTCAGTAAGGTACTGAGCAACCAGAAACAGGATATAACTAAACAGATAATGGACTTAAAAAGTAAAAAGAAGAAAAGAAAGTGCTCTAGAGGATATGGCTGCATGTATGTTTAAGTGTGTAAGATTGATAACTATGTTGCTAAATTGTTACTTGATCATTGAACTTCTTTGTAGTCTCACTGTTTGAATGTCCAATTTGTATACTTTAATTTTGTAACTTTAATAACTATGTCTAAGAAGACAATATGTGATTTATCACCTAGTGATTTCTTACTGCTTATTTTTTTCCTGAAATTCTATATTGTTTCTATCCCTTTTTCTGTTTTGCTTTTTTTCTCTTTAAATAAAATTAAAAAAAACCAAAAAACAAGTGGGCCTTGCTATAGTGATTAGTTTTAATAATATCCCCCTTCTTTAAATATAACTGTTTCACAATAGTAGAATAAGTAATATTAGTGTTGTAGTAGATTTGACTACCAATCACCTTTTATGGATGCAAGTTAGTTTTTGAATCTCCTTAAAACACAGCCAGCAACTATGGATTTACTAGTCTGCCATATGTTAGAAGATAGCCTTTACTGAAATGCCAGTTGAAAAGTCTGATAAGTAATTAAAATTAAGCACTGTATTTGGCATATGAAAAACTTTGAGAATGTGTTATCTTCTGTTTGGAATCTCTAGCAAGGATTTACTTAGAATATTTGTCATCTCAGTATCATACAGTGCCAAACTTTCTGATATTTATTGAGAATTAGAGGGACAGATGATATTTTTAGTATTAAATGCAACTGCATGGTCTGAAGAAGTAGACATGTTTTCAGGCTTATCACAATCAGATTTACTTAGGCACTTTGGAAAACCAAGTAGACTTCTCCCTGTAAAACAGGTAAAAATATGAAGTCATTAAATCACAAGTACAGAATGCATCTGACATCGCATGGTTGCAGTAAATTTTATTGTTTTATCAAATGCAACAATAAAAACTACACTTAACATAATATCACATGGAACAGGGATTATTTTGTGTTCTTTCTGGGAATTATTTCATTTACTTTTCAACTTGCTTTCTATCCCTGGTTTTTAGATGAGGAAACTGAGCAAATTTAACAAAAACAAAGAGAGAGAGGAAGTGGTAGAACCTGGCTTTGACCAATCCAGTCATTCTTCTTAGTCCTAAATTCCAGGTTTTAAGCCCTGCAGGGTATTACTATTCCAGGTAGGTATAATCTTGGTTTGTCACAATGGGAGTAGATAGTAAAATGGATCCTCTCTTTTCATCTATTTTCCTGTCTTGCACAGCTGTTAAAAGCAGCTTATGTTATGCCCTATACTCTTCATCTTTGAATCCCTTATATTTGCATACTTAATTGCCTTGTACAGAAGATCCCTTTAAGTAAAAATAAAAACTTTCTTTCAGAGCATTGCATTCTTCTTTTCTTTATCCTTTCCCTTGATTCTTCAATAAGATATTATAAATCTTACCCATCATCCATGATTCAAAAATGTACTCGCTTATTTTAAAAAAAGAAAAACACAGAAATTCCACTGTTGTTCCAGACAGCTGTATTTTGTTCAGATGACTTAGTTCTGGAAGGTGTTCATTTTGCTGGACAGTTCTGGAAACAAATATTTTAGCTTGATTTATGGTGCTGAAATAATTATTGTTATTTTACGGATTCCACATAATTCCATTGGAAGAACAACATTTGGAAAGCATCTCCCAATTGTCCAGTTGTCCAGGTACCATTCTTTGCCCTGAATTATTTCAATTTAATTAAACCATGTGGTACTTTGTGTCAACACATTTTTGAGAATGCTTGTAAAGGAACTTGAAGGTGAAAGTGCAGTTTAGCAGGAGTACAAGTTCCTGACATGATGCCATCAGTCTGTGTATGTTAAGGTGACCTCCAATTATGTGCATAGTGATGTACAAGCACAGACCTTGTAGGCTTTGATGCAGAGACAGTTGTGTGCTATGGAAACTTAGGCTGTGTGTCATGCTTACTCTCCATTGTCATGTACAGCCATGACTTTTGGGAAAGAATTTAGGTTGTTTCTCTTTGACTTCATTTCTCCCTCTCTCAGCTCCTGTATTGTTTCCAGAAGGAGCAGAAAATCATAGGCACATTGCTTGCTCAGTATGCCTGTAACTGGACTTTCCATTTTGCCTTTAGAAAGATTGAGAAAACAAGGTGAGCTTTTGGGCGAACAGTAAATAGTCCCATCAAACTAATTATATAAATGATCAATGATTTACTTAGTCTACTTAATCCAGAAAATGCTTGAAGTAGTACACATTTATGTGTGGAGAAAGATTACAAGTATGAGTAAACAGAAAGTCAAGGCCAGAGAAAATTCACTATGAAGGTCAAAACTGGGAAGAATTAGAGAATAATTCAGGCTAAGGAATGCTGACCTCAATTTGGTTCAGAACTTTCTGGTGACTAAAGTAGGAAAGGAAGCATGACTGGTGAAGTCTAAATTTAATTAACTAAGAAGAAAATAGGCAAATATTTTAGTGCTTTTATTCTTCATTTTGTTGAGTGATAGAAATCACAGTGGGTGTTATGGACTTAATGTTTATGTCTCTTCCAAATCCACATATTGAAATCCTAACCCTCCAGGTGACCGAGGTGGAGCCTTTGGAGGGAGTTGTGTCATGAATGAGAGGAGCAGTTTTAAAAAAGAAACCCTGGAGAAGTTGCTCACCTTTTTTCTGCCTATGAGAATAAAAAGAGAATTCAGCAGTTTAGCACCCAAAAGAGAATTCTCTCCAGAAACTCTACTGGCACCCTGGTCATGGACTTCATTCATCTCCAGAGCTGTGAGAAACAATGTTTGTAGGTCATCTAGTTCACAGTTCCTTGTTACAGCATCCAGGATCGATTCACACAGTGGGTCAGAGCTTTCGTTAAGATCCACCTTGATGTGTTAGTCACTTGAGGGAAATCATATATTCTTTCCTGACTGTGATAACATGACTAAATGTGTAATTTCACTACCTTAAATAGCATGTGGAAAAATTCCTTTCACAATGTAACCAATTTAAATTTGGGTTATAATTGACTTCTTTGGCAGAAGCTGGCTGTCTGGCTGCATTCTTGGTCAAGTTATAAGGATCAACTGCAGTGATGCTATTTAGAAAACCATTGGGATATCATCTCTTTTTTCCCTCTGTATCTGCCCCCACATTTTGTTTCTAGACCTTTATTCAGTCTGAACCTCTATAGCACAGATGCATTTTAGAAACTGTGAAAGTTCTTACATATTATTGTACTTGCCAGCTGGTAAGTTAGCCCTTTACAGCTCTTGAATCAACAGCACTAGCCAGGGTACCAGCATTTGTGTCAATTCCTCAAACTTCATTTGTGACTTGGTGACAAAGAGAGCAGGGTGACATCTGTACATGCAGTGGGTTGTACTGTAAGATAGGAATCCTGAGCTTAGGGAACTTAAATCTTTTTTAATGGACAATAAGCATGTCTGTTCCTTTGTCTCATGAGGGAGTGGGGAGATGTAATCTATCTTCCAAGGTGGTCAGTGATACAACCTCTTCAAGAAGATAATTTATTTTTTTTCTTTTTCTAAATTTTATTTTAAAGAGGGTAAAAATAAACATAGCAAAACAGAACAAAGCCAATCAGAAGAAAACAGTTTAAATGACATAGATTTCAAAGCAAGACAACAGGAGATCATCATTGACTACCATAATGTCTCTTGTTTTCTTCTAAATAGTTGTCCATATCTTCACACACAATGAATTCATACAAAACAAAATAGCATTAAACTGATCAGAACAGAGTGATGAAGGCATTTTAGGTCTTCAAAACCAGACAATAGGAAAATCAACAATGGCTGCCATGTCTCTTGTTCTTGCTCAAATTAGCTGTCTAGACCTTCATGTATGTTGAAATTAAACAACAAAACAGGCTAAAACCACTCTGAACAAAGAATAATAGCATTACTGGTTTTCACAGCATGATGTTACAGAATCAGCAATGGATACCATAAATCTTATTTTCTTCAAAGTAATTGTTCATTTCATCATGCATTATATAATCGATTCTCATAAACTGTTTAGGAGACGTTCTATGCATGTATGAGTCTCTACATGTCTAACTATCATTTCTGTATTAGAGGGAAAAACAAAACAAAACAAAACAAATTACTAGAAAAACACAAAACAAAAAAGGCAAATAAATAACAGTAGCAAAGAGCCCACAACACTGACAATATAGGCCTTCAAAATGAGGCGGTAGGAGCATAACTAGGGTTGTTATTTTACACAATGATCTCAAGAAGATAATTTACAACAATGACAATTGGTGCCTGTTATTGCAAGACTTGCAGAAATGAGACTCTGATGAAGAACTGTCTTCAGCAATACCTTCACTCTTTTACATCCATTTATATACTAATGGCCATGAAAATAAAAATTTTAGAAATTATCACTTTTCAGTCTTCTTGGTGCCTACATTTTAAAGAAATCTTTACTTCCTGTGATTTTTCATTGTAGTTATAGTCTTTACCAAAATTTTTGTGTTTCCCTTTTAATATATACCTCCTGCTAGTAATGGTTTTATGAGTTAAGGAAGATCTAAGATTTTTGAGGGCAGAAATCACTTTTAGAAATTATTCTGTATCCACCATGGTACTCAACACTACGTGAAGAATATAAATGAGAGAAGGCCAGACTTGGAAAGCATGTATATGGTAACAAAATGAAAAATAATTGGCCATAATTTCCAACTCGTCATGCTGTAGGATGAAAGCAAAAGGATTCCTAGACCAAGAATCTGAAAGTTTTTATGATTTCATAGCTGCAGCATGCCAGGATTCCATAACCAGCTCCTGACTTGACTTTACTGAAGTTTAATCTTGGTGTGTTAGTGACATGTGCTGATTTATCTCTGATTAAATATAGGAACGGAAGGGACTCTTACGAGACAAGGCTGGCTCTGACTTTATCCAGAAGCTTCCTGGACAAATGGTGCCTTGCAATATATAGAAGACAGGTAACAGCAAAGTGGAAGGCAGAATTCTAAATATGAATTAATCAGGCAACAAGTTCATGTTTATTGAAAACCAGTGAGGGAAATTCTGTGTGCAAGTCATGTAAGTTTGGCTCCTGGTACAGAGGCAGAGCATAAGACTAATGTGTATATTTGAAATAGTCTGGAAATGTAAGTAATTATTTTCATTTTTTCTTGGTATCTCTTAAGAAGAAAGGAAGAACACGGTTTTAAAATAGTGACAGAAGGCTCCTGTACAGAACAGTATTTTATAGGTGTGTGGGAGGCATTGTTGCTTACTAGAAAGGATAAGATTTGGAGTTGGGTTAAAATCTTGTCAACTGTGTGAGTCAGGTTAATGTACATGGGCTTACTGTGTTATTTTACCAGAAAATGTGGAAAGTAAAACCCACTTCTAGGGCTGTTTAAAAAAAAATGAGATGATATATGTCCAGTACCCAGTACAGGGTCTGTACCAAAATAAATTCTGTTACCATTAAATAATTGACTCATAAGGATGATTCATAATGAAAAGTCAGGAGATTGTTCAAGGAGGATTACAAAGATCTCTCTGAGGTATCCCAAAAAGGAAATAACCAAACGTTTTGGGTAGGCTTCACATCAGTCCTCAGGGAAAAAAAGGAAGAAAGGGCAGCTGCCTTTTCTAATTAGTGATGGAATAAATCAAAGCTTTCAATTTTCAGAGCCATAGAAAATTGAATTTCTATATTATAAAAAATTATAGCCTTATCAATCTTTGTAAATTTTCTATGCTACAAATAGACAATTTACATAATTACTTCTGAATATAGTACAAAGAGTATGCCTGAGTTTCAGGTTGTGTTTTCTTTCTTTTCCTTCTGTTTTTGTTTGCTTTTTAGATATCCTTATTATCAGGCATAAAATTGAAACTATAAAAAGGGAGTAAGAATTTCTTTGTCAAACTGAAATAAGGTAATTGGTACTTTTCCAAGATAGTCTAAAGAGGGTAAGTTACATTTATGTGATCTAAATCCATTGGTTAAATGCACAGGGATTAACATCTGTTAAAAGAGTTGTGCTTGGCATGCAGGTGTTTCAATATTTGCATTTAGTATGTGTTTCAGAAATGGCCTCTGAGAAAAACATTTATATAACAATCTGGTGGTTTTATTGTCTAAATCTGTCAGGACAGTCATTGTGCTACTTAGACTTTGTGACCCTCTTGCAAGCCATAAACTATTTAACGAAGTGAGTATATTGAGAAAGATGACAGACTTTCAAACTTGGGGGGAAAGAGTATTACGTGAGAAGAATCAGCTTTTCCCCCTGAGACTGTGCCTAATATGTGAACAGCAAAAACAATTACTTTGATTTCAGGAAGTCCAATAAATTCCATTGTGCAGTCTCATTTTTGAAATATTACATCACTCAGCAAAAGCTTAGGTTCGTATATTGGTTGAAATGAACTAATCATGAATTAATTAGCATCAGTTTAGTTTTGTGAATGGAGGGCAGAGGCAGGGCCTGGTTTCCCTCTGGTCTACCGTCACAGTGTGACCATGCCTTAGCGGAAGTCGCACCGAGCCCATATGTGGAGGGTGAGCCCAGTGTATTCATTTCAGCAGTCTTCACGATCTCCACTGATCACCATGTGTAGGGTGACTTTACCATACCCTAATCCACACTGTTAAAATCAGTTGTGCTCTGGTCCCTTTGTTTTGGAGGTAAAGTGAGAAAAAAGAAATGCAGCATGTCTCCAGAGATTTGTGGCTTAAAATTAGAAATAAAATAAAGGAATCAATTGGTTTCACACACTGCCAGATTATACCTCAGGAAAATTAAAACTGGGTAAAACTGAACTGTAAGTGAAACAGCACATGGCTAGGATAGCACAGGGTAGCTCACTTTGTCTTAATTACTTTCTAATTGCTTTCGATGTACTTAGGGTAACAAATATTCAGACACAAACCATGCTTTGTGTATTTTGATGTCTGACGTGTGGTTTATTCTGATGTGATTATTTTGTTTTTTGACTTTTTGATCAGTGCTAAATCGTGGTGATTTCAAGCCACTTTTGGAGTTCACCAAGAAAATTTTGTTTGATGCAGATTTCAATACCTTACAGCTTCCGAGAATTGTCTTTCAATAAGGGCTGGGTGAGGTGGGGAAGTATAGCCACGGTTATATTTATAATTTTGTCTGATGGAAGTCTAGAATTTTATCTGCATCTCTCTAGGGCTAGGCCAACTATCTACTGTGTTATTCACTGAATACTAATACTTTCCCTAATTGTTTTGGTCAATAAAGTCTATCTAAACATCTCTTTCACTTGGACAATTTCCAAAATGTCTCCAGAAAAAGTTTTAGAGGTCCTGTATCGATGGTTGATTTTCAATTTTGTGAATTAGGGACATGAAGAAATAAATAAAGTTCATCATTTCATATATGAAAGTACATTTTAAAAAATGTAATTATGTTTTTTGGTACATTTTAAAACTAAAATTAATCTATGAATGAAGAACAGTGTTTTACTTATTTACTTTTTGGTAGCACTAAGGGTCAAACCCAGAGACTTCTTTATTTAAGACAAGAACTCTACCACTGAGCTACACCCCAGTTCAAAAACGGTGTTTAAAACGAGGCAATTTAACTTATGCAGAAGAAATTTTGTTCTCTCCTGCTTTGCTCATGTCACCAAGATTGCTTTTCTATTTTGGATGTCCTCTGGTCCTATAAGAATTTTGGAACTGTTTTTCTAGTTTTATGGGGAATGTGGCTAGTAATTTTATTGGGATTGCATTAAATCTGTGTATCAGTTTTGGGAGTATGACAATTTTGGTAATACTCATTCTGCCTATCCAGAAATAGAGTATATATTTTGTGGTATCTCCTTTGATCTCTTTTTTCAGAGTTCTACGGTTTTGATGTAGTACTCTTTCATTTCCTTGGTTACATTAATTTTTAAGTATCTATTTTTTTTCTTGATGCTGTTGAGAGTGGCATTGTTCTCCTAATTTCTTTTTTGGTGCATTCATTATTGGTGTACTGGAATTCTATATATTTTTATGCATTGATTTTGTATCCTTCTGTATTGCTGAATTTAGTTATTAATTCTAGAATTATTTGGTAGAGTCTTTTCAGTCTTCTATTTAAAGGATCATGTCACTTTCAAAAAATGATAATTTGATTTTTTCCTGTGCTGTACATACCACTTTTATTTCTTTCTCCTGCTTAATTTCTCTGGTTAATGTTTCAAGTACTATATTGAATAGAATAGTGTATATTCTTGTCTTGTTCCTGATTTTAGAGGAAAAGCTTCAGCTTCTCATTTAATTTGATACTGGCTGTTGGTTTGTCAAAAATAGGTTTTAGCATATTAAAGAGCCAGGGATATAGCTCAGCAGCACAGTACCTGCCTGGCAAGTACAAGGTCTTGAGTTTGATTTGCAGTACCAAAAACAAAACAAAAAACAAAAACCAACAAAACAAAACAAAAAAAATGAGAAAAATATAGCAGGGGATATAAATCTGCAGCACAGTGCCTGTCTGGCAAGTTTAAGATCATGAGTACTTAAAAAAAAAAAGTTTTTTTTTTTTTATCATGAATGAATGTTGCATTTTGTCAAAAGTTTTTTCTGTAACTATTTTTATGATGGTAGGATTTTTTTGCTTGATTCTGTTTATATGGTGTACGTTTACATTTATTGATTTGTGTATGTTCAACTATCCTTCCATTCCTGGGATGAAACTTACTTGGTCATGATGTATGACCCTTTTGTTGAGTTGTTGTATTCTATTTGCCAAAGTCTTATTGTAGATTGCTGTGTTTATATTTCATTAAAGAAACTGGCTTGTCAGTTTTTGGTTGGATTCTTGTCTTGTTTTGGAGCCAGCTGCTGGCTTCTTGAAGTGAGATTGGAAGTACCCCTTTTCTTTCAAATTCATTAAGGGGTTTAAGAATTGTTGTTATGACCTTCCTGAAGGTCTTATAAAATACAATGGTGAATCCATCAAGTCTTGGAATTTTCTTAGTTGGTAGGTATTTAATTATTGCCTCAATTTCATTTCTTTTTATTATTGGGATGTTTAGAATTTTTAAGTCCCCTTGGTTCAGTTTTGGTGGGTTATATATGTCTAGGTATCTGTTAATTTCATCAAGATTCTCCAGTTTGTTGGAGTACAGTTTTTCATAGTAGTTACTAATGATCTTGATTTTGGCAATGTCTTATGATTTTTGTCTTTTCATGTCTAATTGCATTGTTCCAAGTCCTTTCTCTCTGTTGGTACATTTGGCTAAGGGTATGTCTATTTTGTTTATTCTTTCAAAGGAATATGGTAGCTCTTCAATTCATTGATTCCTTGTATTTTCCTTTTTTTTTTGGTCTCAAATTTGTTAATTTCCACTGTGCTTTTGAATGATTTTCCTCCTTAAAATACCTTTGAGTATGGACAGTTACTATTCTTTTTTAAAATATCTTCAAGTTGTATCTTTAGGTTATTCATTTGCATTTACTCTGATTTTCTAATGTGAATACTGACTACAATAAACTTTCCTCTCAGGACTTCTTTCATTGAGTCCCGTATGTTCTGATATGCTCTGCTGGCATTATCACTAAATTCCAGGAATTATTTCATGTCTTCCTTGATTTCTCCTGTGACCTGTTGAGTGTCCAGGAACATGTTATTTAATGTTCAATTGCTAGTGAAACTTCTGTAGTTTCTGTTGTAGATGACTTCTAGTTTCAGTGCATTATGATTTGATAGAATGCATGGGGGTAATTTTGATTATTTTGTATTTATTTAATGTACTATATGGACCAATATGTGGTCTATTTTGGAGAAAGTTTCACAGACTACTGAAAAGTATGTGTATTCTGTTGTAGAGTGGTAGAACACTCTATGGATATTTTAAAATCCATTTATATGGTTCAGCTGTTTTTTTTTTGTTTGTTTGTTTAGTGGATCTTTTTGTGAAAGTGAAGTACTGAGATTACACACTATGATTGTGTTTGGTGTTTATTTGACTTTTTATGTCATTCAGTGTTTATTTTATGAAGTTGTGTGCCCTGGTATTTGGTGTGTGTATATATGTATAGTTGTTATCTCTTCCTGTTGAATTTTTTCCTTAGCTAATTTGTAGTGATTTTCTTTGCCACTTGTGGTCTGTTTATCTTGAAGTTTACTTTGAGAATAAAATCGCTATCCCTGGTTGCTTTTAGTGTTCTGGAGCATGGAATATTGTTTTCCATTCTTTGATTGTCAGTCTATGAATTTCTTTTTGGATTAGATGAGTTTCTTGAATGCAAAGAGTGTTTGTTGGATGCTATTGATTCCTTCTGTGTCTTTTAATTGGAGAGCTGAGTCCATCTACATTGGGCATTACTAATGAAAGATGGTTTATTCTTATCACTGCATCATTTCTTCTGTTGTTGATTACTTTTCCTTTTCCTTTTTTTTGGTCTATCTATTTGCCTTTCTTGAGGTGTTCATTCCCTCTGATTTTTGGCTTTTTTGTCTCTATCTAGGATACTTTTGAGTATTTTTTGGGGTACTGGTTTGTTCATGTATCTTTTAAGATGTTCTTTGTCATGAAATGTCCCTATTTCTCCATCAATTTTGAAAGATACTTTTGCAGGATATATTAGTCTTGGAAAGAAGTTGTTTACTTTTCGAGCTTGAAACACTTCACTCCAAGCTCTCTTTGTGTTTAAAGTTTTTTTTTTATCTTTACACGTGAGTTTTTCCTTTTCTCTCACAGCTTTTAAGATTTGTCCTTTTGTTAGATGTGTGACTTTGATTATGATATGTGGTGAACAGTGTCTTTTTTTCAGTGTAGTTAATTGGTGTTCTGTAAGCCTCTCTTGTCTGTATTTTGAAATCTCACCTAAATTTGGAAAGTGTTACGTTATGATTTATGTAAACTGATTTTTCATTCTGTCTGTGCTATCTTCTAATTTCTCTTTAACTATAGTTAATATTAGGTTTGTCTTCTCTGTGTCATCTGGTACTGTATAAATTTGTCTTGTTCTCTTATCATTGGTAAGCCTTCTCTGAGTAATTCATCATAAATTTCCATTTTCTCTCTCAATTTCTAAAACCTTGACCTCTCATTGGTCTTTTCTCTTATTTCTAAATTCCATAAGATATTTTTATCTCTGGGATTTCTCACTGGCATATTTTTGTGGAATCTATATATTTGCTAAATCTGTCATTCATGTTTTCAGCTATTTTGATCAGCTCTTCTGATTTTAATTAATTATTAATTAATGTACTTATTTTTCAGGACCTCACACTTACCAGGCAGGTGTTTGTGTTGCTGAGCTATGTCTCTTCCCCCAGCTCTTTCAATTTTTAAAATTTGTTTCTCCCATGCCAACATTGGTCAGTATGTATGTTATTTCTGCCATCTTTTAGGTCATTACCTTTTTGAATTTCCCATTTCTTTAGTTCTTCTTTTATCATTTCAAGACCATTCGTGTTTCTTTCCTTTCTACTCTGTCCCTTGGATCTGCTTTGAAAAAGTTGGCAGTGTTTGATAGCAATCATGTTCATATATTAATAGATAAAAGAATAAATAGGGAGTCAGACTGTTGGGGCAAGGCGTTAGTGTTGAGAGAATATTTTTCAGTTCAGGTAGTGAGATACACGGGTGGGGTGATGCAAGGAAGCATTGAAGAAAGCTGCGAGTTTGTGGGAATCTGTTGCTATTTTTGTGGTTAATTTTGTTCACATCCTCAAAGCACAGTTCTTTTGGGGCTGATCGGAACACGATCATTCATGGTACCTTCAAGCTAAAGCGCTGATGTGCTCTTAGTCTGCATTTTATAAATACAGGCTCCTGCTATGCGTATGTCTTGTGAACGGTTAAGAAGAGCAAGAGAAGCCAGGGGCATAGGTAAAACAAAGAGGACCAAAGTAATAAGAATAACTAAGTCAGAAAGTTAAAATTAAAGAAACCCAGAAGAATGGATGGAGAGCAGGCCCTACCAAAAAAATTGAAAATTTTTAAAAACAGAAAAAATAAGAAAAATTAATAGTGCTATTGAAAGAAAGGACTGAAGAAAAGGAATAAAGAAAAGAAAGAAGAGAAAAAAAAAAAAAGAAGCATGAAGCCAAGCCGGGCATATAGTAAGCCAACATGCAGTCATCCCCACATGGCAGCTGTGCCATCTTTTTCGGCCGGGGCCGGGGCTGGCGAGGGTTGCCAGTTCCTCTGAGCTCACCATCCTGCTGCTGCAAGGCGCCCTTCCAATACGGTTAACCTCAGTACATAAAGGGTTTTTTTGTTGTTGGCTTCTTGGGTCCTTGTTTCTGCTTGTTGATACCCTTTGTCGCTTGTATATAAGGTGTCTATTGTCCGACTCTTTAAAAATGTATTTCTCTATTACAAGTTTCAGGCAGTTTAATTGTAACGAAACTTGGTGTAATTTTATTTATGTGTTTTTGTGGTAACTGTTCACTAACTCTGGATATGTGGGTGTGTCTGTAACATTAAATTCCAGATATAATTTGGCCATTATCTTTTCATATATTTCTCTATCGCTTCTTATTCAGTATTCAAATTCCATTGTTCCATTGTTTAAATTCAGTTGCTCAATTATTTTATATGTTGTGCTTTATTTAATATAGTTTCTACTGCTATGTATTCTAATTAACTTATATTTTCTTTTGCAAATCTAACCTGTGGTTAATCACATGCAGTATATTATTCTTCTTAAAAACTTTAATTTTTTATTTTTAGGTTTGATTCATTTTTTACTTTCCATGTGTCTTAAGATGTGCTATTGATACTCTTGTTTCTTAAACATACATAATATGATTATACTAATGACACATGTCTGCTCTCACTAATTCTTTAATCTGTGTCATTTCTGTGTCACTTTTGATTAATATTTCTTCTCATTATGGGTTGTATTTTCCTTATTTGCATGCCTAATGAGTTTTAATTGAATGACAGATGTAAATTTTACCTTGTTGTGTTCTGGATATTTCTTTTACTCCTGTACATAAATTTTGTTATTTGAAGAAATTAAATTACTTGGAAACAATTTGATTTGGGGATATTGCTAAAGATTTTTAACTTGTGATATCAAAGTAGGATTCAGTCTGGAGTTACATTTTCTTCAGTACCAATGCCAAACCCTTCTAGTTTATCCAATGTTTTTGAAATTATAAGGTTTTAGAATTTGCTAATGAGAATAGAAACCATTCTTTCTTTCTGTGTGGGCTATAGACACTGTTTCCTCATATCCTGTGGGTGGTTCTTTTTGTGATTTCTATTATGTTCAAGTACATGAGCTGGCTGCTGATAGGGACATGACAGATCTCTAAAGTTTTCTCCTGTGTTTCTCTGCTCCACAAAGTCTGGCTGCTAAGGCTTCTTCTAACTCCCAGCTACATCTCTTCAACCCAGGGCAAACACTGGACTCCATCTATGCTCCTTCATGCGCCATGGCCTGAGATCTCTTCCTAGGTAATAGCGAGGAATTGGTAGGGCCCAAATAGTTTATTACTCCCTTTTTCAGAGCTCATTACCTTTTGTAGCATGAATCTTTTGAAAATTATTATTTCCTATATTTTATTTCTTTCCAAATAATAAAATAAATATAACTTAAGGCTAAGAATAAGTTGAAGTAAATAGCCAGCCTAACTCAGCACAACAGCACTTTTTCTTAGTGGATTTCTAAAACTATTCAGTTCAGTCGGCTGTTTAAGTTGTTAATTGTGTAATGCAAATGAGATATATACAAGCTTTGAAGATGCCCATATTTAAGAGATTCTTATATGCTCTAACATACAAGAATTCTACTGTTTGGTTAGAGTTGAGGATAGCATTAGCATTAAGTGTCTGAGACATCCTGATTCTGAGTCTTCAAGAACTACTCAGGGATAATTTTCTGTATTTCATTTTATCTAGAACATATTATTCTGAAATAAACAGCTAAAAAAAGTAAAAATAAACAGTAGCAAGGATGTGAAAGTGAGGTTAACACAAGGCAAAATATAGCTTGGAATTTATTTATGCATATCAATGAGAAAGTCTCTATTCTATAAACTAGCTTTAGTGATGGTGTAAGACTTATAGACTCATCACAGAACATGGAAACAGTTAAAATGAAAAAAAAATTTCCCCAATCTGTTCATACTCCTTGATTTTAATATTTCCATTAATAGCATGATTATTTTCCCAGCTACCCACTCAGGTTTAAAACACTGGAGCAATCTTTCTCTCTCTTTCTACTTTTTTTGATTACTCATCCAAGTGTCTAGACTGCCAAAAACCTTAGGTCATCCAAATTTGATGATATGTTTGATGGTAAATAGTATTTCTCATATACAAGACAAGGAAATAGGAGCTCAAAGATGTTAAACAGGTGGCTATTTCATTGACTTTGTAAGCAAAACAGTCAGTATTCAGAGCCAAGTTTATTTATAGCACAAGCCCACTTTTCTACTTTATAATATTATAAAGGATGTAGATACTTTCTATGGAGTTTATTTTCTGAGGAATCTTTATTAGTATTTTTTGAACCCTAGGGATACAGGTTTAGATTAATCTAAATCATTGGCTCCTGTCTACTTATTGCTGACTTCTCTATGATCACCTTTTACTTAACCTTTTAGTTTTCTGTTGTAAAACAACAACAAGAATAACAATAATACAATAAAATAATATTGACAATAAATGAAATAAGAACACTATAAAGGATCATAAATTACCCATGAAATTACCCTTGAAACAAAGCTAAAGGTTGCTGCATTTCTTGATTTCAGACCATATTACATTATGGAATTATATTAAAGATGGATTTAAAATTCAGTGGGACAGAATGAAGTACCAGAAATAGATCACCAATATAAACACATATACAGCTAATTGACCATGTACAAGTGTACTAATTGTATATGATGGGAAAAGGTGTTATTTTCAACAAAAGGTGGAAATGATATTCACATGCCAAAGAAGGTCCTATGCTATACACAAAAATGAACTCAAAGTGAATTAAAAAGGAAAAAAACCAAGCGAAAGACTAAACTGTGAAACTCCTGGAAAAAACACTTAGGGGGAAGATTTATGACATTAGTCTAAAGAGTGTTTTCATGGACATGATCAAAAGCACAGACAAAAAGCAAAACAAACAAAGGAGATTATATTAAACTAACATTTTTTTGTACAGCAAGATAAACAATAGAATAAATATACAAAGGAAAAGTATTTGCAAATCATATTCTAGTAGGGCATTAATCTAAAAAATGTACAAGGAACTCAAACAATTTAAGAGTAAAAAACAACTATGAATACAATTAAAAATAAACATCAATTTTCCAGAGACACAAAAAGACATTCTAAAAAAAGCCCAAATGTATGTCAAAAAATTGCTAAATATCATTAGTCATCATGGAAATGCAAATTGAAATAGCATCCCACAGCTGTCGCTTACTATTATTAAAAATAGTGTTGGTAAAGATGTGAAGGAATTGGAACCCTTGTGTACTACTAGAACACAAAATGCAGAATGGTGCAGGCACTAAGGGAAATGACACAGACATTTTCCCTAAAACTAACAACAGAACTAACACATGAACTGGCAATCCATTTGTGAGTATTTTCCCAAAATAACTGAAATCAGGATTGTATGCTCCTCTACTGCAGGTTCCATAGCATTCCTATGCTCACTGAAACACGATTCACAATATCCATGATGGAGAAACAACTTAGATGATCACCAACAGATAAATGGAAATTACAATGTGCCACATACATATAGATTACATACAGCCCTAAAATAGGAAGATTTTCTGCAATAAGTGACAGCGTAGGTGAATTCTGAGAACAGTATGCTAAGTGAAATAAGCCAGTTGCAGGAAGACAGATACCACCTGACTCTACTTATCTGAGGTATCAAAAGTAGTCAAATTCATAGAATCAAAGAATGGAATAGTGGTTGGGAGGAGCAGGATGATTTAATCAATGGGCACAAAGTTTCAGTTAGGTGCAGGGTTCAGGCCAGCACATCCTGAGAGAGACAAAATACAACGTGAGAGACAGTGGGTTTCTTTGAGAGAGATCAGGTTGACCCCATCAAAACGGAGTCCCAAACTGACTGAAACGTCCAGATTCACTGAGGAACAGCAAAGCATAGACTTCTGCTGAGCACAGGTGTTTGTTTCAGTTTAGCAAGGCAGATAGTAAGGCATGGCGACAGTTGGGCAGAATAATTAACTTTTACTTGATTGTCCCCCAGGGAGCTTCTTTGCACCCCCCTTCCCCCGAAAGTCCTATCTCTGGTCTTCAAGATGTTCTGGTTCCTCGAGGTTAGCAGTCTTCCACCTTCCAAGTTAGCCCAAGCAGACATTGACCTGTTGGGTGTTGCAAGCTAGGCACAGGTAGGCAGGATAAATCAGCTCCAGAGATTTGTAGTAAAACATTGTAAGATGATAAGAATCACGTTGTATTCTTATCACAGTAGATAAAATAATAGAATGGGCCACCTAACGTGAGACTTATGACCATAAAATAACTTTAATAGTTTATCAATCTTTCTGTCAATTCTCATTGCTAGTATGCTAATTAAAATATGAATATCCTGATGGACCATTTCAACTGATTTGTGATTAGCTTATATCCAATGCATTTTTCTCCAATTCAGTCTAAACATCACTAATGGATTGATAATATATTGGTGCAGCTTTCTTGATACCATTTTCTTGCTCAATATCTTTTATTCTTTCTCCATATTTTTTAGGTGGTTGTTAGGACTTTTACTTTGGCCTCAATCTTACACTCCAATTGTATCTCACAGTATTTCTTATACACAATACACACTGACGTGCTAATAGGCCTCCTCATATATTTTTGTCCTTAGAACCTCGAGTCATTGTATCTGCAGTGTTTCTTCCAATCCCTGATCACTTAAAATCTCTGATCATTTTCCTTGATTTTCCCAACCAAAAGTAAGCACTGAAATATGACATATATATATATATATATATTAGTATGTACCACTGATATGATTCTTATACTAACTCTTGTTATGATAATTTAAATTCTTGTTTTATTTCCCTTAATAGGCTGCAAGTTTCTTAGGAATATAGATTATTCACAATTTAATTTTGTATTTCTCATCACTTTGGTCATTTATTTTGGCTTGCTATTGAGGATAAGTATCTACTAATCCCAGGTGTTCTTCAGCACCAACAAATTACTTTTGCCTTTCTCAAAGCTCTTCTTCTTTAGCTTTTTATTACTTACTGTTTTTTATTTTTCTTACCTATGCTTTGGATAGAGGGAAGTGATTGTGGTCTTGTAGTGGTAAGAGGAGTGTATAAAAAGGGAGGTGAGAAGGAAGTAAGGCTATGTCAGTAGTCCCTAAGTAATGGATCTACGACTGATGGATCTACAAGTAATATAAACACATAGATGAATGAAAATATGCCAGTATCACAGCTCATTATTTCAAGGGTTAGGAGTGACTGGGATGGAAGTGTAGGTAAAAAAAGGTGTGCAGGGAATCCAATTATATATCACTCCTTATATGTTGTTTCTGGTGTGTCCTAGGTGGTCATCTACATCTACATCATCTAAATATTTCCCTTGAATAGTAGATTACAATATAATTTACATTATACCCATTTTATGGATGAGGAAAATTAGATCAATAAATATGTCAAAACTGGAGAATCCATCAAGGGAACTGGGGTCTGTCTGAAATGGGGCTGTCTTAATCATTCACTGTCACAAATTGCAATGCATTTACTGAGGCTCTTTAGTTGTTATTTCATATGATCTCTTCTTTCAAAACTAAATGTCGCTGCTCTTTTTGAAACTCATTTCTTCCCGGAAGAGTGTTTGGGTCAGGCTTCTCCTCTTGGCTGGTCTCCATGTTGGGGAATGTCAAGGCAGTACTGTAATTGATATGTGACTTCCTATTTAACCAGGTAATACCTTTTAGTTAAATTGCTCAGAAGGAAAAGTTCTTTCAAATATTTATTTCTGAGAAAATGCCACGAATGAAAACACTGTAGATGAAGAGCTCTTACCTGTTCTCTAATAATTTGTATATGGTGTGAAATACCACATGCTACTTTTTCAGATTTACACCTTTAGTGGGAATGCTGAAATATTTAGGAAAGAGTGACAGAAGAGGAGGTGGGGGAGGGCATAGAGGAGAGAAGAGAGGGGAAAGAGGGGGGGAGGCCAACTTTATTTTCAGCTTGACTCTTAAGTGAGGGCAGAGAGGAAATTATCACAAACGTTCATGACATTGATGTCTATGTAAAGGGGCTAGTCATGTTACTAAATTGCTCAGAATTTTGCTGATACTTCTCTTAAAATATAATGTACAGATTAAATGTATTGAGGGCAAATGCCAGAAAACACTTATTTTCATGTTAAAAATGGGGTTTTTTTTGGTAGTGGCA
This sequence comes from Hydrochoerus hydrochaeris, assembly GCA_004027455.1. Taxonomy (NCBI): domain Eukaryota; kingdom Metazoa; phylum Chordata; class Mammalia; order Rodentia; family Hydrochaeridae; genus Hydrochoerus; species Hydrochoerus hydrochaeris. The sequence goes on from PVLA01008119.1 coordinate 81,193, forward strand.
GCAAGGAATGTATGCTATTGATCTTATAATAGAAATAATGACTTCAACCAGGTTTTCTAAGAAAATTAATGACTGCCTGGGGTTAATGGCTCTCAGTCAATCTCCCAGTCAGCCATTAATCCCCAGGAAATGCCCTGGGCCTTGATCATTATTGCGTAAATAATACAAAAGTAGGTATAGTTCTCTTGTCAGCTGGGAAGCATACATTGCCCTTGTTCTCTCTTGGACTTCATTTACAACAATAAGAATAACATATTAGCAGGGAAAACACAAGAACTCTGCTACTAGTGCAAATAAATAGTCTTGTTTAAACAAAAATTATTAAACAAAATATTAAACATACTTGAACTGTGTATGTTTGACTAAGAAATGATGGAAGACAGCAAGCTCAGTATTCCTAGATGGTTATAGTTAGAGCTATGACTGAAGTAAAATGTTGAGCCAAAAATTGAATAAGCACAATACAATTACTGTCATATTAGATATTTCAAATTAAAATCAGGGTTAAATAAACACACAACTGATGAATGGTTGCAAACAAGAGATAGTACTGATATTTACTTTTAAAATTAGGACCTTAGAGTCTAATAAAAATATTTTAAGTAACTACAGTTTAAGAGATCTCAAATAAATATTATGATGAATATGGATATTTTTCTTATCTTAGGTTATCAAAGGATTTTTATAGTCCTTTTCATGGCTTATTTTGTGTTCTGGGATCTTCAAGAAGGCAAAGAGCAAAATGAAAAACATATGCAAGAAATTAGTATAGCAGTTGCCCTCGACCGCCAAAGGGGCTGCTACTGAAGTGGAAAAGCCTTGGATTTTCTTCCTTTGAGTAGAGATGTGCTTGCTTAGCATCAGCCCATGCCACAAATTCAGCCGGAGTGGTTACGCTAAGTAGGTGCTCACTGAATATTTGCAGAATGATCAAATGCTCCTTTTTGCCTTGAGAATTTTTTGTGTATCTGGAACATTAGCTCTTTATCCTGGATATACGTGGCAAGGGTTTTCTCTTATATCTTCACTTACCTTTTACCTTATGACTTTCTTTCTTTCTTTCTTTCTTTCTTTCTTTCTTTCTTTCTTTCTTTCTTATTATGTAAAAGCTTACGTTTTCCTTTTCTTGTCTTTGCATTTTGAGTTTTAGTCACAAGCTTTCTGGTACTTATAAAGGCATTTACTAATATTTTATTCCATAACAATGCAAGATTTTTATTTTTCCTATTTCCGTTTTTTTCAGATTCTCATCCACTTAAAGCTTATTCTTGTGTATAGTGTGAGGTATGGGGCCCATATTTATCTTTAAATGACTTTCGAGTTGTCACAATACTATTTATTACACAATCCATTTTGCCTTCATGAGTGTGAGATGCTATCTGAATTCTATTCTAAATTTTCATTTTTCTTGAATTTGTCTTTAAATTTTCTATTGTTTTATTTTTTTGTTTTTATTTTGGTGCCGGGGATCAAACTCACTATCTTGTACTTGCCCGGCAGGTGCTTATGCCGCCGAGCTAAATCCCCGGCCTCTTTCTGTTTTATATGGTGTGGTTGTTTATTCATGTGCCATGTTTTGATGCATAGAGCACCTAATAATTTCCCTTTTAACTCCTCTTTAAAAGTGCCTTATCAACTCATTTTATAGATTTTTCCATTCGGATTTTAGAATCAAGAGTCCAAAAACCAAAAAACTGTATTTTTAGAGAGTCAAGTTAATTTATATTAACTAAAGAATGTCTGATATCTTTTTTAATGACTCATCCTAGTGAATATTAAAGGCCATCATTTCTCTTGCTCAACTTGCTTTTGTCTTTGGTAGCGTTTGTTCTCTGTGCCTGTTTACCCAAATAAAACTCGGAGACAATCTTCTAATTGAAGAAGAGTACAGTGAGGTGCATGCTACATCCCTTTTCTCATGATTCTTTCAATTTTTTCTTTTTAAAATAAGACTGAGTTGGGGGTGGTCGCATAGAACTAGAGCATTTGCTTAACATGGATAAGCCCTGGATTCTTCTCTCTCATCTTTAGCTTTAAACAACAGCAACAACAGCAACAGTGACATGATGTTTTTTTGAGCTTAGTTTCTTCAAAATCTCCACTGACTTCAGTTTATATTGAGAATTTATACTGAGAGAAATTTAAGCTAGTATACCTCTTCCTATAATTTTGTTCCCCCTCAAAGAAAATAACCTTCTCATTGCATATTTTATTTATAATAATAGTCATTGTTTTAAAAAATAATCAATAAAAGAGAAAGAACAACTGGGCATGGTGGCACATGCTTGTAACCCTCGCACTCAGAAGGTTGAGGTAGGAAATTCATGGCCCGCTTGGGTTACATATTGAGCATATTGAGTTCAAGGCCAAGCTGGACTGCACAGTGAAACCTTATCTAAAAAAAAAGAGAGGAAAAAGAAAAAGAATATCACCCCAAATTTCTTCACATCGAGAAAAAAATATTAACATTTTTATGACTGTCATTCTTGTAACTTTTAAATCAAGAATTTATAACCATAAATTCTTTTCCAAAGTTTTTCTGTAAAGATGAACGTGCAATACTGCTGCTTTTATTGTGCAAACTTGTAAAATATGCAGTAGTTGTTCTGTTTTGCTTTTTGTCTCTTTTACTTTATCAGCTGAATACCCTTAAGATATCAATGTAGTGTGTGTCTTGGCTTAGTTTAATTCATGGTAATATAATTATATTCACATATATATTCAAATTCACCTATTTACATGCATTTAAAATTGTAACTATATTGAAATGTTTTGGCATTTTTTGGTTCATAGAAATGGTATTGTGATATTTATATTTATATACTTTTTTCCTTTCTGACTTGACGATATTTATAGATTCTTTTAATCACTGATTATAGGTTAAATTAGTCCTTGTAACTACTGTATGTCACTTCATGGTATGGATTTACTACAACTTAGATGGAAAATGCAAATTTGTATTAATTAATGGGCATTTTCTCCCTAATTTTTTCCTTGACCCTCCAAAACTGCATTAACCACACTTATACACAGGTACTTTATTTCCATGCAATCCATTCTGAGTATACATGTATTAAATTTTAATAGATATTGTGAGATTGCTTTTCTAAAGCAATAATTCCTACTTCCTCCAGCAATACGTAAGTATATAGTTTCCATCAGTAATAGGTGTTATCTCTCTTTTAATTTTTACTGATGTCTTATGTGTTATTATATCTCATTGCTACTTTTTCATTTTACAAATCCTGAGATTGTGCAATATATATATATATATATATATATATATATATACATATAGTATTTGGTATAAAACAGACTATATATTTGTCAACAGAGGGCTACATCAACTATTTGAAGAATAAAAATTCCCTGTATGCTATAGTTTGGGACTAGAATGTCTCCAAAAGTCTGACATGTTGAAGCCTTGTTTTGTAGTGTAGCACTATTAGGAGGTGGCAGAACTCTAAAAGGTTGGCCTACTGGAAGCTCTTACACACAGGGGTGTTCCCTTTCAGGGAACTGTGAGGCCTCAAATTTCTGTTGCTTTCAGTCTCATTAAGATTTTTAAGAAAATGGTAATGGGAATTGAACCATGTCCTCGCACATTCCTGGCAAATGTTTTATCACTTATGTATATCTCCAGCCTTCTCTGCCTTTTTGCTTCTCAGCTGTCACAAGGTGAGCAGCTTTCTTTGCCAAGTGCTCCTGCCATGAACTACTCCCTTGCTGCAGGTCTGAAGCTGTAAGGCCAAGGAACCATAGACTGAAACCTCTGAAGAATGTTAACCAAAAAAACCTTGTTTATTTTCAAGTCTATTATCTCTAGTATTTTTCCTACTTGCAGAAAGCTAACACAATGTGTAATTCTCTTGCAGCATGCAATAACCAGGTACCAAGGTAACATTCCTTTTTATTTTCAGAAGCACTTCCAAAACTTAAGTCACTCAGTTAACTGGTGGCTTTATTATTGCTTCAACCCAGTAGATGACTACTAAATTAGTTGATAAGCTTCTACTGCCAAACAAGAGCTTGCCATGCATCTTATTACTTCAAAAGTAAACATGTCTACTTTTTTTTTTTGCAATGTTTAACAATACCTGGGTTATTTTAATCTTAGTGTTTTGGCAGTTAAGTTAGAAAAGGTTGATAGGAAACTCTTCCAACTCTAAATGGGTCTATGCAGGGTAAATGTCACTTCCCATTACAGGAAGTTGTGGTTCTTGCCTCTGTGTCTGGAATGGTCTAACAACAAAGAGAAATAATTTTGTCATAATTTAGACTAATAACAGCCTCAGTGTAAAGATAGTGCTTTAATTAGGCTAAACACTGAAACCATTTACTTCACTAACATAATATCTTTGTCTGGAGTTAAACCAATTTTTCTAGTGTAGAAATCTGGCATTGGGTGCTTAGTAGGGTTATTTTTGAAACAGTGTTATTAATGTACATATTTCTTCTATTTAAAATTTGAAATCTTATAAAACTGTGTTTTTATGTTATCATGTTAGCTCCAAAATAATACTGATTGATTTGTTTATACCAGTCCTAACTTTTAAAATCTATTTCAATATAAATCTTCTATTTTTATGTAGACATTGTATATTTATTTTGTAGTCACACATGGAAAGATATCATTAAACATAAGAGGGATAAAATCTTCTTTTAAATTGTTCTCAGAAATTTAAAATACATGATCACCACAGCTGTGTGTTGTTGACATACATATTATGGATGCCAAATTCAGATGCATTTATGATTATAGTAGATTATTTATCCCTTAATAGCATCATGTTTCTCTTAAATCTTTAGGGAACCACTTATTCTAGAGACAAAATCTATTATATAAATTTGGTTCTCCTTGTGGCATTTTAAACAAGCAAAAGTTAAACTGTGTATAAAGAAACTGCATTTTATTATTAAATCTGCCACTGCTTTGCTGACCAATAAAATGGAAAATGTGCGCTTTTATAGGTTTATAAAAAGGCAAACTATAGTTTCATGAAAATATCTTGTACCGATTGAATACAGGTGGCTACTTGTTTAGACTTTGAAGATGTAAAAGCTTAGTATAGATGTCTGAAAAAGGTAATATGGCACAATAAAAAAATCTTCCTTTCTCTGCTCATCAATCCTTTGGGTATTCCATGTCAAATAAACGTTACAACAATTTATAGTAAAAGTACACAGTGGAAGTGCCAACGTTAACACTCCTTAGGACTGGATACCTGCCAGATTTTTCACACCAATATTTAATGTGAACCAAAATGTCTTTTCCATTGGAAGTGTGAGAAGGAGCTTGCTTTCCTATATTTGGCAACGTGCTTATGTGAAGTATAAAGTCAAATGCCCATGATGTTCTCTTTATTTCAACTATGATAAATTGTGTTCATTTGTTTAAGTGCATGTGGCAGCTTTAGTGTTCCAACTATAAATTTTGGTTAACTTCTATTGACATGCTGTATTAAACTTAAGAAAAACAAATTACACTTCACCCATTTTAATTGACTAAATGTGTCAAAAACACAGTAAGTATAACATAAAAGGTCAGAGCCTTAGTCTACACTGTAATGGGTGTCATGGCAGGGATCCAACTTTTCTTGTACATTTCATTTTTCATGAAGTTTTAGGACAAGGCATACGCTTAACATTCACTTCCACTTCTCATTTGTACTTCAAAGTTTATCATAGGCTGTGTTACTACCAAGAACACTTTTTGCTTGTGCTATTTAAAGTTCTCTTTGCACTGACGTGTGTGCCCAGAGAATACTGATGTTCTTCTGTAAACAAGAGCTTGGGAATGGATTTTGGCATTCTGAGGAATGAAACATTGACGCATAAGCACATAGATCACTGAAGCACTCCATGGAAAGACCTGGTTTACATAGTTAGTCCCTTCTTCCATGAAGAGACAAGCAACCATGGGGTAAGGAGGCACTTAAACTGGGCACCCTAGCTTCCCTGGGGTCTGATTAAAGTTACCAGTTTAATTCTTAGGTTCTATGTCCAGTGGTTTATATAAATCTTTATACCTTCAGTTAATTAGCTCACCACCTGATGATTAGGTATTATTAATTAAGCTCTAGCTCACCTGTTGCCACTCACGCCTCTTTCTTCTTTGCCACAATCATCTGCTCGTGTAGTAACCCTTGATCTTCTTTCTCAAAGTAAGTTCCTTTTCAAGAGCTCTAATCTTTGTTCCCCTCTATAAATTTATATCTGGAAAAACTCAAAATAAAGCAGGTGTTTGCAAAATGTTACAGTTTGTGTTGGAGAAAATAGGGACTGTGAATCTGAAGGCTTATTCTATTTTCACCACTACTTATAGTAATCTCACTCCTTAGTACATGTTTTGCCAATAAGAAACCACTGCTAAGGGTTGTCAATATTTGTTTGGCTTCAGTAAGTGTAAGGGAGGGAAGAATAGCAGCGTCGTCCTTATTCAAGATGCCCAGAAACTGCTTGGTGCAACCTATTCAGGGGGTTGGACTTTCCTTAAAGTAGGGGTGAGAGGATCAAATGCCACCCTCCCCTACCTCCAGGGCACTCTGAGAATGAAGCTGCTTCTAGATTATGAGTTGAAGCCTTTTACGTAAAGGGTCAGATAATACTCTGAAGTTCAGGGTAGGACCTTAGGTTCTGAAGTTCAGATGGCTGCTGTCATGACTGATCAACCCTGCCACCGATAGCACAATCTCAACAAGTGTATATGGCTATTTGCCAACAAATATGCATGGGCATTGAAATTTGAATATTATATAAATTTTATGTGTCATGAAATAGTCTTTTCTCCCCAACCATTTAAAAACGTAAATGCCATTCTTAGCTTGAGGGCTGAGTGAAAGTGATTAGCAGCATGAATTCAACCTGAGATCCCTAACTTTCCAACTCCTGCTCTGATTATTAATTAAAAAAAAAAAAACCCAAGAAATTAGGACTTGAAAAGTTCTTTCTAAAATAACATTATTCTCTTCTTCTTTAAATATGTGGCATTCTCTAATATTTCTGTCACATCACCAATATATTGGAATTTGGAAACTGATCTTATAAAAATCAGGCATAACGAATACCATTTCTGTGCTACCTGTATCTCTGACACTCCGATTCCTTGCTGTCCCTTCTGCTGCTCTCTGCAGGAGGCACATGAGACTGCGCCTAGGGCTTTCTCTGCCCGCGGGCCAAAAGTGCTGAGGCATGGGGTACTGAGGTCCCTTGGGAGGGGTGGTTGGTCAGTGATGGATAGAACTGGAAGGTAAATGTCCCTCGATTAAGGTATCTGTGACTGTGTTCTATACTGTTCCCCCAAGTTTCTCAGAGGTGTTGGTGCTCCAATTGTCCACAGCTGTAACAGGCCCCAAAACACATTTTTTCTTCTTCTTTAAAAAAAATAAAAATAAAAGTTAAAATGGAGCTTCAAAATAGGTTAGCAGGAGAGTAACAATAATTAATACATAGCATATTGTTATCTTCATAGTAGATATTCAAAGTACAAGATATAAGCATGAAATATTGTCCAGACAATATTAACACAGGTCTTTCTTTTCAATTAACTAAGAGATACTATCTGCATTACTATCTTATCCAGAAAGATCTTCTTTTTGTTGTTGTTTTTGTTTTTTTGAGATGGGATCAAGCAGTCTTTTTGGTTTAGTCTCCCAGGAGCTAGGATTACAGCAGCAAAGATATTGTATGCTTAATCGCACATGAAATCTTTTGTAAATAATGAAGGCAACTTGCATAAGTCGCACATTTTAAATCTTGGCTTTTTCCTTTTGTACTTAGATCCTGTTACCCAACCTCTGAGTACACTTTTTCTCTTTTGCCTTCAGTTAAAAGGAAGGTTTCATAACTATTGACAGTCTGCATGATTACCAACTAAGGGATGTTTGAAAAAGTGGCGTGACATCTCCATCCAGGCCACACAATTGATGAGCCTTCACAGAATAATATGCAGCACAAGAAGATAGGTCAAAGGGAGTTTCTGCATTCTCTGACTCTTTTCCATACCTATCCTGTAAACATGGTAGACAATATCTATGAAAACTCACTTTTCTCTTTTCCAGCGTGTAGTATTTGGAGGAATTAAAATAGTAGGGTCCTTTCCAAAATCCAAATGTTTTATGAATTTGCCTGTGTATCTAGGCTGAGATTTCCTTATGGGCCCCTACAATATGGTCCATCTATCTTTTTCCTCCATATTACCTGTATTTTATGGTGCTCAAACAAACTGTTCCAAACATAATTTTCAGGTTGTTATTTCTTGCAGCACTTTAGGTAGCAGCTACAAGTTTTTTCCTGGAGACATTCTCTTCCTATCTTCTTTCATTAGCAGGAGGCATGGCCTTACTTTTCTAACATTCTTCCTGTGACTCATGGTTTTGAAAAGTAAGTCTCCTTCAGTACTTGCAGTATAATTGGAGATGGAATAGAGAAAGCCAGAAGTTTCTGAGGGTGCAATTTTTTTGGGGGAAAGAGATACAAATGGATTAAGGCAAAGGAGAGACACCAGCTTTTTGTTCTAGCAGAGAAGTGAGTGCTGGTGGTGAGTATGCATCTGAAAGTGGTGAATTCAGAGCTGACCAGACAGAAGCGCTATATTCCTAACATCAAGTGTGCTGGCAAAGCCAAATAATACATTGCCAAAAGTTTATATTTTTCATGGAAGAGCCTACTACAACTTCAAATTGAGTTGTTGGATTTTAAGGAATTCATATTTGAGCAGGTAATTGATTAACTGATTTCCAGTCCTGATGAATGCTTATAATCAATATTTACTTGTACTAGAAACACCTCAGGTAGTTTGGCATGGAGAATGACATGGGAAGGTAAGGTAATGGTGAGGAAGACATGAGATAGCCTCAAAATTACACTGTTACAGCCCATATTTACCTGCTTCAAAGTGAAATAGATGTATTCATATGGTTTTCGAACTTGATTTTAAAACTACACTGTTTTGCTGAGCAGTTAAATAAGATAACTTAAGAAAGAAAGCACAACTAAAAATAGTTCCACACTGATGCCCAGCATTGTGGCACACACTTGTAATTCCAGCACAAAAGGATTGCCATGAATTTGAGGCCAGCCTGGATTACACAGTGAGACCTTATCTTAAAAAAAAAAAAATTGTCTCACTGTCCTGATTACTTTTCTCTCATTGCTGAGACAAAATATCTGACACTCAAAATTAAGGAAGGAAAGGTTTATTTAGCTCATAGTTTGTGGAGGTTTCAATCCACAGTCAGCTGGCCCCAAGGCAGGGTGGCATGGCTCAGGTCAACACTTGGTAGCAGAACACAAAGGCAACAAGAGCAAAACTGTGGGAAGGACAAGCCTCTTTTTCCTCCCTGATATTGTAAGCATGCTATGCCCCTCAAGAGGTGTAGTACTCACCTCATCTCTGTGCCACAAAGTAAGGACCCAAGCCCCCTGTTGAATCATTTAGTTAAACTTCTTACCTTTTCAGATTGACACAATGAACAGCATCCTAGAATGCTAATGGCTTGTCCTCCACACCCTAGGTTGGAGAGCTGCTGAGTTACTTAGTTAAGCTTCTAGACTTCTCAGGTTGACACAATATATCAACTATAACACACACATTGATGAAGAGGTATATATATTAAATTAAATCCTCTCATTTAACCTTATCATAGATATATATTTTGATAGATCAATGGATTTTCTCAGTTTATTTTATATGTAGGCATTGTGTTGGGAGCTAAAGGGATTACCATTACAAAGATGCAACTTGTGGGTTAAGCAGCCTATAGTTTAATGACTTTGTAAGCAGCACTACAATTATATGAGAAAATCCACCACATGGTCTACTTTTTGGTGGAATCTTCCTTCCACAGTAATATAAAGAACCTGTAGTGCGATCTTAGTTTTGCTCCTGTTTCATAGATGTATACGAAATTTGTCCACTTATTTACTTATTATCTACTCACTTGTCCAGAAATTTTTGATCATGTACTATGTGTTCAATGATGTATTGTTTTAGATGTCCTCATGGAATTTACCTTTTTTTCTTTTTCATTTATTTTGAAGAGAATAAAACCAAAAGAAATAAAACATAATAGAGTCAATCAAAACAAAACAATGAATGTGATACAAGATTTCAAAACAAGATAAAAGGAAATCAATAATGGCTACCATAATGCCTCTTGTTATCTTCAAAACTTCCCATACCATCAGGCATAATAAAATCAAACAAAACAGAACAGAATAAAACCAATCAAAACAAGACAATGGAAGCAATACAGACTTCAAAATAAGACAATAAGAAAACAACAGTGGCTACCATAATGCATCTTGTTATCTTCAAGGTAGCTGCTTATACCACCAGATATAATAATACTAACAAAAAAATAGAATAAAATCAATCAAAAGAAAACAAGTACAGCAATATAGGGCTTTGAAACAAGATAACAAGAAATCAATAATGGCTACCATAATACATTTTGTTATTTTTGAAATAGCTGGCTGTGCCATCAAATATAATAAAATCAAACAAAACAAAACAAAACAATAAAATCAAACTAAACAGAACAATGAAAACAATATAGGGTTTCAAAACAGTATACTAGATTAACAATGGCCATTGCCTTCTCTTTTTAGACATTTCTTCCCTTTCACAATATGTATTGTGCATTTTGGATCCCACTAACTCTTTTAGTTTTTTATACCAGGGAGACCACACAATGTTCACCCATGTGACTCTGAACCATTTGACCCATGAGAATGATCTCAAATTGTAATCATTTACCTAAAAGAGTCTTGAGCTTATCTATTTTTATAGCTTAGTAGCTTTCCACTGTATAAAAATGTCATATCTTATCCATTCTGCAGTTGATGGGCAAGCTACCTCTACTTTTTTTCCTGGTTCCCTGTCACTTAGAACATTGTTCTCACTCCTTTGAATTTCAGCCTATGAATTTTCTTTCGAATTAAATGTGTTTCTTTTATAAAATATATTGATGGATCCTGTCTCCTGACCCACTCTGCTTGTGTTTCTTTTTATTGGTGAATTGAGGCCATCTACATTAATGGTTATGGCAGTGTGCACTAGATTTTCTCTGCCATGCTATTTTCCTGCCATTGATTGCCTATCTCTCCCCTCTATTTAATTGTCTGCCCCACTCGGTGATCCCCCTATGCTGCTATTCCTGGAACTGTGGTCTTTTTTTTAATCTTTCCCTAGAATGTCCTTCAGTATTCTTTGTAGGATTGGTTTGGTGGTCATGAATTCCTTCAGTTGTTCTTTGTCATGGAAGTATCTTGTTTTTCTATTAATTGTGAAAGATAGTTTTGCAGGGTAGATCAATCTGGGTTGGAAGCTGTTTTCTTCCAGGACTTGAAATACTTCATTCCAACCTCTTCTTGACTTAATGGTGTGTGTTGAGAAGACTGTCTTGATTCTGATGGGCTTTTCTTTATAAGTGATCAGTTTCTGTTCTCAACAGCTTTTAATATTCTGTTTTTGTGCTGAAGTTCTGGGATCTTGATTATTATATGTCTAAGTGTAGATTTATTTTGGTTATGGCTAGCTGGAGTTTTATATGCCTCACTTATCTGTCATGTCCTTTTCCCATGCTTGGGAAGTTTTCTGTTAGTTTCGTAAGTACATCTTTACTGTCATTTGTGTTGACCCTTACCTCTTCACTAACACTTACTTTTCTTAAATTATTTTTCTTTGTGTCATCTTGCAGTCATTGAATCATTATTTCCTTGTTATTTTTAAGAGAACTTATCTTTCACAATCGCAAGCTGCACATCTGTCTTCAAGGTCTGAAAGTCTATCTTTAGTTTCTTTCAAGTGGGTTTACCAGCTTTCAATGGAGTTTTTAATTTCCTGGATAGCTCTTTAAATTTGTTTCATGCATTTTAAATCTCTCTTATATTGTTCATTGATGGTTTCCCTCGCTTTCTTATACTCCTCTCTATATTTTTATCTATGTCTTATTTAGAGGTGCTTAGCAATTCTTTTATTACGTTTTTAATTTCCTCTTTTACCTGATATAGTATTTCTGTTCTAATTTCTTTTAAAGCCTCATGAAAATTGTTTCTTCAGTTGCCATCACTTCAGAAACTTCAGGTGTGTAACTCCCAGTCTCTTCCATGTTTATGTCTCCTGGACTTTCTCTGCTTGGGTTGGAGTCCAGAGACTGCCTTTTGCTTCTTCATCTTGACAGTTTTCTGGATTCTTCCAAACAAGCATGTAGTGGGGTCCCAGGCACTTCTTGGATTGGCTACAATTTTTCCAAAGCATGACTGCTGGTTCTCTTGGCTATGGCTGTCCAATGGTGGCCACTGGGTACACTGGTGCAGGGTTGGCTGCTGGTTTTCCCAGCCAGTGATAGCTACTTGGGACAGGAAGCATCCCCAATCGGGTCTGGAGTGTGTGCATGGGCAGGGCCAGCTGCTGCCTCTTGACCAAGCTCTCATTTTCTTCTTCTTCTTCTTCTTCTTCTTCTTCTTCTTCTTCTTCTTCTTCTTCTTCTTCTTCTTCTTCTTCTTCTTCTTCTTCTTC